>PVKS010001037.1:0-156379 GCA_004027875.1 Aplodontia rufa
GAAATGTGAATCCTTGAGCGCTTGCTCCCAACTTTCCCTGTGTGCTTCCTTCTGCCCCTCTGCCTAGTGAACATGTCCTGACCCACACTGCCCAGGCCAAGACGCATCTTCTCTATCAATTATAACAAAAGATAGTTACAAGGTGGCTAATTTGCTAACTCTATTTTTTATGAAACACTGTCACCTCAGGACATCTAGAAAGTTTAGACGTTGTGAAATGAAGTATGAAATTTGTGCACAATAAACACAACTACTTTACCAAAAAGCACATATAGATCTGTGGCTATAATTGCAAACTGTCTTCTAGATACGGAGATACTAACAAAGAGCCCTTCCCCTCACCCTTCCTCCTCTCCCTCTCTATCACGCCAGTGACTTAAATTCATCACTTTCAATGTGACAAGATACTTTTAAAAGTGGTTTGTGCATATAAACACTATATAATCCAGGAACTACAAAGCATTATTCTAGTTTTACTGATAAGGTACAGAGAAGGAAAGTAATTTAGTACATGGTTATGCTGCTAGTGTCAGAGTCTAGCTTTGAACCTAGGTATAGATTTTTCATACTTAACCATTTATTTGTTCTCTTGGTGTGGTGTCTAAGTCTATTTGCTGCCGGTATAATGCAATATCTGCAGAGGGCAATTTATAAACAAAAGTTTATTTGGCTCATGGTTCTGGAGGTCCGGACATCTGGTGAGGAACTTCATGCTGTGTTATCCCATAGGTGAAGGTGGAAGGGCAAAAGAAAATGTGTGAGAGACTGACAGGGCAAGAGGAAACTGCTTTTTTTTTTTTTTTTTAAGAGAGAGAGAGAATCAATTTTATTTAATTTTTCATGTAGCTTTCGTTGCTCCAAGACTTCATTGTGTACATGGTGCTGGGATTTGAACTCACATACTTGCACATGTTGAGCAGGTGCTGTAACCACTGAGCCACCACTCCAGCCCTGAGGGGGCTGCTTTTAAACAAGCCCACTTCTACAATAAAGGCATTTATTTATTTATGAGAGCAGAGCCATCATTACCTGCTCACCTCTTAAGGTCCCTCCTCTTAACCACTTTTATAATGGCAATTAAATTTTAACATGAGTTTAGAGGGATCATTCAAATCATCGTGCTGACTAAAAATCAACTAAAACTTAGGGGAAAGACAGGCAGAGAAAGCCGTGGAAACAACTGCTTGTTTTTTTAACAAATAATATTGAATGTTGACTCTGTTTCAGACACTGCTGAGTGCTTGATGGTTACTTTCATAGAGCTTACAATTTAATGTAGTGGCTAATTATTAACTAAGAAGAATCCGAGACATATGCTTTGGTAGAGGAAGTACAGGAATCCACAGAAATATTTATCAGGAGTGATGTAAATTCCCAAAAGCAGTGGTGATTAGGCTGGGATCTAATACATTAGATGATTTTTTTGTGTTACAGTTGAGTCTGTCTAATCCAAAGCCTAAGCCCTTCTGACTCAATATTACAATTAAGAACGACGTGGCTATAAGACCAAATATAATATTATTTTATATGTGTAAGATTCTTAGTCTGTTAATTTGAATGACTAAATATAATAAACAATGTTATTATATTAAAACATTGCTAAAATTCACTCAAGAGTTAGAACAACACAAAAACAAATGAGAGAAATGGAAGAAGTTATTAAAAAAAAAAAGGTACCTTTCTTGAAGGGACAGTTTTGCCTATGGGTTCTTTGAAAATTCCCAAGAATGGATAATTCTCATGCAATATAAATTTTTCTGCAGTTTATTTATAAAGATGCACAGCTTTCATATTTAAAAAAAACTTTTTAGCTTCCATATTTATTTTATGGAAATAACAGCTTCTTCATAGAAAAATTTAACAGAGGACAAAAATAAACATGGGCACAGAAATAGCAAAAGAATATTAACTAACCACATTGAATAAGATTAAAAAGAATTGCTGAACACAACCAGTTGCAATTGATCTCACAGCATAAAGATCATTTAACAATTGTAATAATAATTATAAATCTCTTGCCGTAGTTCATTGTTAAGTCCAATTATATAAAGGGAATTTAATAAATGTCAAAATTCATTATGATAAACAATGTTAAAGACCTGAAGTATACTTTGATAGTATGAAAATGCATTGTTTGTTTAGCACTGTCAGTTAAAGGTAATTTATAAATCAAGAAATTAAGAGAAATCTGATCATCTTAATAAAGATAAAGAATTCAGTAAAATTTGATGTCTTTTCTTTTTAAAATTTTGACCAGAGTAATGGAACTATCTGATTAAAAATTAAAACAAAATGTATAATCAGCGTAATACTTACATTGAGAAACATGGAAAGCATTCTCCTGATAATCATAAATAAGATCAAGATATACTCCCTACCTCTTGTCAATAATGACTTGAGGTACTGGCCAGTGTAGTAAGAAAAATTTTAAAAATGTATAAGAAATGGAAAGAAAACAGAACTGTCTTTAGTTCAGATGTAAGATTACAATTCCAAGGGGAAAAGTCTTTACATTTATTTAAAATTAATAAAGTATTAAAATTAATAAAAGGGTTTTTAAGTGCTTATGGATATAACATCACTTAAGACAAATCAAATTTCTCTATACTGGCAGTTGTTAAAACATAGAAAATGCAATTTTTAAAAAGGACATTACATGAAACATAAAAATACAAATGCCTAAACATACATTCAATAAATATATTTGATTTAATAAGTGTTGTACATGGTTGTTTCTATGCCAGGGGAGCTCTAGAAAATTTACAGTTTACAAAGACCATTTCTTTCCTGCAGATTCAGTGATATTATCATTTATAGGATAAATAAGATCCCAATCCTGTTAACTAACTACATATACAATGAAAGAGACCCTTGCTAGGATTTAGGCAGGCAAGGTTGTGGAGGTGGGCCTTGGCTAGGCTACAAAGGAAAACATGATAGAGTATAGAAATCACTCAGAAGAATCCAGAGATCTTAGCTCTTTTTCACAATGTGACCCTAATCAAGCAACTTACTCTTCTTAGGGAATCTTTTGTAAAATCATATCAATAACACTCATTTCAGAGTTGTTAGTAAGAAAAAAGATTTAAAAAAAACTTGAAAGTATCAGCCATAAGACCTTGTATTTCATATTCAGTCATTGAATGTTAGTTCTTCCTGAATAAGATATAAGCTTCATTAAAAAAAGAAAAACCATCCCAATCTGCTGAATAAATAACAGCAGTAGTAGTGCTTATGAACCTTTTACAGACACCCAATCTATTGCAATAGGTACCAGTATCCTCTTAATTTTACAAGTGAGCCCAGAGTATTCCTATATGTACCTGCAAACCATGTCAATACTAGCTGACAAATATAGCCATCTGCAGTAATCAGAACTGTGTCAACTCAATGGCACGAAGAACTGTTGAATAATGTAAAAAAGTTTTTTTATAGGTTAACTCAGAGGAAATTAAGTCCAGTGTTCCATAGCTAGTATTTAGCAGTACTAGATTAATATACAAGTCTGTTTATCCTGAAGTCTCCACCCAAAAAAAAAATTTGATGATCCATGAGTAAAGTTTTAGTTAAATGAAAAATTTACATTTTCAAATTTCCCTACTTCTGCAGAACATGATTTTTTTTTCCAAAGGAAATTGGCCAAAATAGAACATTGCAACAAAGGCATCTGGATAACTTGCATAACTTGGAAATGGCAGTATGGAAGAATTTCAGGTGGTAGGGATAAGTAAAGTCAAATTTACTCCAATTTGATAATTTATTCAACATTTTGGAATATAAGTTTTCCTTTATTTGAAAAATGTAGGGTTCCCTTTATATTAACATATTTTAAGGTCATTTTACTTGCATAGCTAACCTTCAGAAATATAGTTTTATAATTTGTTCCCCATTAGTTCAACACATGGACTGAGATCATGAACCCTAAAAGAATAAAATGGAACTAAAGGAACCACATTTCATGTCAAATTTTAAAATACCTCTGGGGGTCAAATGATACAAAATTTTAGTTAGGTGGAATTTTAGAGGAATAAGTTCAAGAGATCAATGTACAGCATAGTGACTCTAGTTCTGCATACTTGAAAATTGTTAAGAGAATAGGTTTATGCAAGATAATACATACAATACATAATACACATTTTATGCAAGATAATACATATAATACATAATACATATGTTAATTAGATTTAGCCATTTTTCATGTATACATATTTTAAACTATTATATATCACAAATGTACATTTTATTTGTCAATTTAAAAATAAATAACAATTCTAAGTATGTATAACACTTTGCTGTTGCTATTTTAAAAGTTTCCAAATGTGCCTATACAGTATTACATTATACCTTAATAGTTTAAAATTATTCATTATGTTTTCAGAGTTTAGTAAGGCTGAGCTCACTATGGATAAATGTCTTTGAAAAAAATATTGATCTTTAAGAATATTATTACATTTTATGCTAATTTTCAAAATGGTTGTGATTTTAGATGCATTTTTATCGATACATCAGTAATTAACTTATTTAAATTATTATCTAAGCATAGTTATTTGTATGTGAAAAAACTGCTTAAATTTGTTATTCTATAGGATTTAATAAATCTGGAGATAACTCTTAGAACATCAGAGGAAAGAAATTTATAGAAACAAAACTGAAAACTTCAAGAATCTTGATGGTGTACCAAACCAAATGTCAGCTGGAGCTCTACCAAAAACTAAGGTAAGGAGCTTTATTACAGAACACTTGATGACAGCATCATACCCCCTCATACAGTGCTATTTATCAAGGTAAAGACAGCACCCACCACATTCACACATTCTCTGTTTCTTACTGATGTTTTTAAATTTAATATTAAGGTAGACCAAAGTTTTTATTACAACATGAGGGAATTTGTAATGAGAATATGAAGTTGTTAGTATTTACAAAATCAGAAAAAATTATTTTTGCTGTTGAGTTGTAAAATAATTAATCCAATGTGATAGATAGAGCCAGAGTAAGGAATTCTATGTACTTCATGTAATTTCTCCAGTATTAATGGAAAAATTTGCTGCAGTTGCAAATTTCCTTGTCTATTATTTGGAAAGTCGTCCTATCCAAATGGTCTGTTTCCCATGGTTCAGGTATCCAGAAAAGAGACCTGGGGTTGTAGAACACATCTACCGAACATTTATTTTGTTCTACCAAGATAAATAAAACCCAGAGATTTTGTTTTTGTTGTCATGTTTTTGATATATTAAAAATGAAAAACGGGGCTGGGGCAGTGGCTCAGTGGTTATGACGCTTGCCTGGAATGCACGTGGATGCAGTTTTAAACCCCAGTGTTGTGTACACAACAAAATGCTGGAGCAACGAAAGTCACATGAAAAACTAAATAAAATTGATTATCTCTGTCTCTCTTTTTCTCTCACTGTCCCTCTTTCTTTAAAAGAAAATGAGGAAAAACTTACCAGCCTTTCTTATAGATGTTTTGCAACTTTTAATCACATTTATAACATTTTTCTGAAAATTTAAAATTATATTCACCTTTTAAAAAATTGAATCTAAAAGTAGCTCTTAGTAAGTCCTGACCAGTATTGGATATATAAGGATGTTCAGTAATAATTTGCAAGATTTCATATAGTTGCTTATGATTCTTGATTTATGATGCCCTGTATTCTTTATTATGTTAAAGAGTAATAATAATTTTACAAGTAAATATGAAAATGACAGTATGCATTGTCCTGACAGGAAATGAGATACTTTTAAGACTTACCTGAATAATTTAACAGATTACTTATAAAGTCATGGGCAAAGTTAAGGGAAACCAGTAATTCCTAAGATGGTTGATTGCCTAGCAGTTCACCTTGCAGATCTTTGGACTTCATGGACAAATGTAGTCACAACAAAACTATAGACTGATGTAGAAGAAACTAATGGAGTAGCTTCCAACCTTTTCATCATCTGGGACTCATGTTGACTGAATTCATGGAGAAATCATAGGGAAGGGCACTTGATTGATGCAGAAGATTTTTAGGGCAGCGAAACTGCTCTGTATGATAATACCACTTAGATGGGGAATGTAAATGGTGGGGGAAGTTATGGATGTGGGAGATGGAGGAGGACATGTGAATCTCTGTACCTTCCTCTCAATATTTCTGCAAACCTATAAGGTCTCCAAAAAGTAAAATCTAGTTTTAAAACATTTTTCTACATTAAAAAAGAAAAATATAGTACATTCTAACTACATTTACTATGATCCACATTGTCTCTCTTTTTGTTAAAAAATGGTTAATAGATAATATCAAGCTTAACTTCCTTAGAACATTCCTAGCCCAAGAAGAAAATATTTATTGCACATTGATTTTGTTAAGATTAACAATGAAAGCTAAAAAGGAGAAAGCCATTATCTTTAGTATGATGCTATATAGTTCATTGCCAATTGCCTCTTAAAGGAATGTAATTTATTAAACAGGCATTTGAGACCTCTCTTAGCCACTTTTCTAATAGTATTCCGTTTTTCATTCTCATTCCTGTTTTTTTAATAGTAAGCTCTTAATTCTTCTCGGACAGATAATTTGTTTCCAAATTAGCTCATTCAGGATAGGGACTGGATAACTTTATAAGTTATTATGTAAAAAATTGGAGAATATTTAATTTCTTGGCCCATCCACAAAATCATAATCTGTCTCAATCATTTCTTAGTGACACAGGGAATGGAATATATATATATATATATATATATATATATATATATATATATATATATATAAAATATCTGAGGATATGTATATATATCCTCAGATATTGATACTGTGATCTATGTAGCCTCTGAAAATATTTTTCTGTTTTCTGTTGTTACCATCAACAACATGGGTTTTTCTTTCAAAATGTTCATCCATAAATAGTCAGCATGCAGGACAGGCAGGGGAATTCCCTCTTAGCAGAGGAATTCTTTGTGGTATTCTGCCTATGAATTCTTAGGCAAATGGATAATGGATTCTGAAAGCTTCCTTTGCTGTTCTCCTATTGTTGGAAATAATCTCTAAAGAGTCAGTTCACTTTTGGTTCCTCAGAAAATTTCATGAACTGAGAACCTACGTGATCGAGAAAGATTGCCATTGACTATAAACATCTTTCCAGATTGGAAACAAATATTTTAACACAGATTTATGATTTATGGTGGCCTAATTTGAGTTCATTTGTATAACATCATCATTGTCATTTTCTCAGGCTAGCCTGCAAAACCCAAATTTATCCATAATATATCTGATGTGTAGAATTCAACGTACTATAGAGCATGTCTAAAGAATAAGTGTTCTTTTCTGAATGTAACTGTGGTTGCCAAACAAAGGACTCTGTGTTCCTGCCAAATACTGAGGTCAAGGCCTCTTGTCACTCTAAATAGTGTTCCCCTGGGGCTAGAACTACACAGAGAATGGGGGATAAAGGTGTTTAACTCATATCACTTATACTAATTAGCTTTCCATTCTGTAACAAATATCTAATAAAATCAACTGAAAAAGAAGTAATTTTGGAGGTCTCTGTCTATGGTCAGTTGGCCTGTTACTTTTGGGTCTATGTCTAGACAGTGCATCATGGTAGAAGTGCATGGTGGAGGAAGTCTTCATCTTGTACCCAGAAGAAAAAGAGAGAATGCATAGGACACTGTGGTCCTAGTCCTCAGTAAAGGCACACCCTGCGTCTTGACCAGAACGTCTCCCACTGGACTCCACCTCTTAAAGGTTCCACCACATCCTAATAGCAACACAAACCGAAGACCAAACCTTTAACATGGGCCAATGTTCAATATGACCTTCTACCTTGGTAGAAGATGTCTGGTCAGAGTTGCCACGTACTAATGGCATGCCCTACTTAAAGGACCCTCTTTTCTAGTTTGCACAAAAATATCTTCTTCTTACAAAATTTTGAGTCCTTAAGATAGTGAATACCTGAGAATATGTGTTCGTTAAAACTTCATGAAAAGCATTGCATGGGTTAGCATAGGCTGTAAATTGGCTAAAGGATGATAAAAAGTTCAAGGTGTGAGCTATAAATGTGGCTAAGTTGCCAAAGCTGGAAGGGTATATAATAATAAGCCAAGGCCATGGGGGCACTAGTTGAAACTAAGGCCCTATTCTGACTCTGGCTCTTTTTTCTCAGCTTGAAAGAGCAGGCTAGGCACATTTGTGAGGTCAGTGATTCATGCACAATTTTTGGCTTATGATTAGTTTTCAACTCGTGAGTATGGAGCAAAGAGAATCTGTTAATGCAGGGAATTGTATCCTGGGCAGAGATTAATAGGTATGGACTGACTAGTCCCATGTGACCTGCCTCTAGAACCTGCCTCTTCAGTCCTCATACTCCTCCTGAGCCCTTGGCATCTGGCTGTCTTGGCATCTCTAACTACCTGGTGTGATGAATCTTTTAAACTCAGTATATCAAATCTTAAACTCAATAAATCAAATGAACGGTCATTTAATCAATTCATCCTTTAAGCCACAAACCTGGGAAAGACCCTGGTTTCTGTTCTCTCCCTTAAATATACATTAATCCTCACCAAATCTATCTTGTGTACATTTCTAAAAAATGTCCCTTTGTATTTGCATCCCTAATGCCATTGTCCTGGGTCAGTCATCTTTCGTCTGAAATGTACCGTTAACTGGTCTCCTTCCTTTGGTAGCAAATACCCATATTTATTATCTACAATGCTAACTTTTAAAAGATTAAATCTGGTCATTATTTTCAAAAAGTTAAATCTGATCATATATATCTCTGTGCTATGGAAAATCCTTCAATGTCTTTATACTGCCTTTGATAGAAAATCAAATTTCTGTGTTTGTCAGACAAAACCATGAATGATCTATTCACACATGTGTCTCCAATGTCCTTTCTCTCCTCTGACTTTTACTGAATTCTCCAGTCATATTAAACCACTTTTAGATCCTTAAATCTTTACTGACCCTCCTTGTATTTGTATCACTTGCTCCTTTGACCTAGAATTTCCTTTCTGTCTTATTGGTTCACTTTGCTAAATACTCAAGACTCTGCCTATAGAAATGCCCTGTCCTTCTAGTATTTATCACATTAATGTCATTTATATGTTGTTTGTTTCTTATTCATGGGACTTGAACCAATTTAAGGTCTGGACTGTGCTGCTCATCTCATCTCTGTAACCTCAGTGCTAGGTGAAGTAATTGAAAATAGCATGCCCTCATGAAATGCCTGGAAACGTACTATTTTCTAAATATTCCAGCTGGCAGAAACTCCTTTCTGCTGTAGAATAGGGACAGGAATTGCTATTCAGATACATATGAATCAATGTTTTGGCAAGATTTCAACACTGGAAATGAAAGTGGATATATATTCACACCACAAAAAGTTAATGGGTTTCAGGATGTTAAGAATTGAAGAAATGAACTGTCAGGGACAAATATTTTCTGTCTAGTAGAAGTTCCTAAAAGAATTTTTCATCTAGGTTTCTAAGTTAGACTTACAGTTGTTCTCTCCTGCATACTATCATTTCTGCTGCCCACCTTCTTTCCTTTCAGCTATTATTTCTGTCATTCTTTGACTTCTGAAAAATGTGAAAAACAGTCCCAAGAAAGAAATATCTACTTCTACATTTCTAAGAATTTTCACTAGAAATTATAAGAAACAGACCATGATGGAAAAAAAACCACTTTGCATATTATCCTCCTATCAATAGTTTCTATTTTTTCTAGAAAAGCACTGAAGGGAGATAATACAGATAGATGACAGGCCTTGAGTCATGTTTCTTTATTCTTTGGAGGCCACCTGTGTTTAATGAATTTCCCGGAATCCAGTTAGAGAAAGTAAAAAGAACAAAGGGATATCTATAGCCTTTGTAAGAGTTGAGATGAAACAGGGACTGGAAATTTGGCAAATGAGCCCATATCTTAGCTAGAAGAGAGGCAGCTATAGAAATGTGGGAGAGGGGAAGCCTCAGGTGGTGATACTGGGGAGGACATCCTGCATCTTGTTACTTGTTCCTTGCTGTTATTTCTAGCATGATTACCACATGGATCCCTGCCTGGGATCCTCAGTTGGGGGAAGTTCAAGGGATTTTTGCATGGTCAAAGGATTGAGGAGAAGTGTGTGAAATGTATCTTCCCAATAGCAGCTGTAGAGAAAGCAGAGTTACTTTGGCCACCAGACTAAGGTAGAAATTCCCAAGAGTCTATCTGTACATATACAGTGGTGCAGGAGACATAAGATAGAGACTATTATTACTTATATGTTTTAGTAATATTTTAAAGAATAAAATACCTAATTTGCATAAGATCTTATGATTAAATCATGATTAAGTATTCTAGAATGTTTAGGCACTTCTGTTTGTCACTGCATACTTGGAGAACATTTGCCAGAGCTAGTATGTCCTGAGCCATGACTGTGAAAAATAACATCTGTCTCAGGAACACAGCCCACTTGTGTGCGTGAAAGCATGCAGTTGCAAGCCACATGTGGCCACTGCATTCTTTAAGCCTTTGTTACCCTTGAAATCATCCCAGTTTCCAACCAAACATATTTCTCCTCTGAATTATTAAAAGTTTTTTTAAAACATGGCATATCTGAAAAATTCAAGGCTTTCATTCAATGTTTTATAGCTCTTACTGATTACACAAGTTTCCTCTGTATCTTGAATGGATAGAAGCACTGAGTATTGTAATAAATTCTCCCCTCTGAAGAATTGTGCAGCACAAGCCTATACCAAAAGTTGTGCACCAGATGGCCACTGAAAATGACTAGACATCTATGGTAATAGAGCATTTAGAGAAAATACACACTTACAAGTAAAGTACAATATACACTTTGAATGCTTTTTAAAACACATTGCACAAATAAGTCTGCAGATATTGATTAACTGCTTACTCTATGCAGAACTTTGCAAGAATTCCTGCTGTCATGTTATCTGGACATAGAGCTTAGAAAAATTACTAACATGCCATCTCTTACAAGAAGATTACACAAACAATGACTTCCTAAGATTTCAGGATTTATCCACTGTTGATTTTCTGTATTGTGAATTTGGAACTGAGAATAAGAACATTTTAGTCATCAAGAACAATTTTCTCGGCTGGAGCGGTGGCTCAGCGGTTTCGGCGCTTGCCTGGCAAGCACGAGGACCCGGGTTCAAACCCCAGCACCACGTACACAACTGAGTGTTTGAGCAACTAAGGCCATGTGAAAAACTAAATAAAGTTGTTCCTCTCTTTCTCTGTCTCTCTCACTGTCCCTCTCTCTTTAAAAAAAAAAAAAGAACAATTTTCTCTGTGTATTTTTTAAGCTGGACATTGTTAGAATAAAAGTTTCAAAATTCCTTAAAGTACTTCAAGAGGAGTTAAAAGGACCATCACAATGGAACTGTGCAGTGGAGACAGACTTGGTTGAACTCTAAATACAGCATGAGCAAGTGAGAATTTGTAGCTAAAGAGAAGAGTGAGGGACAATGAATGGAAAATTACTAAGAGGAAACATAAGGAGAGTCATGGTTGAGATATGAGGTGTGCCCCCAAAGCCTCATGGATTATCCAAAGTAGCAATGTTCAGAGGTGAAATATTTAGATTATGAGACCTGTAACCCAATTCGTGAATTAATCCATTTGATGTGTTCATAATTTGAATGGAAAAAAGGGTAGGAACTGTAGGCAGATAGAGGGCAGCTGGAGGAAGTAGCTGACTGGGAATGTGCTCTTGGGGAATATATTTTGTCCCTTGTGCTTCCGTCTCTCTTTTCTTTCCCAGCTGTCATGAACTGAGCAACTTACTTTTGCCATTGCCTTCTGCCACGATGCTCTGCTTCACCTAAGGTTCAGAGCAATGGAGTCAGCTGACCATGAACTGAGACTTTTGAAACCATGAGCCAAAATAAATTTTTCTTTCTCTAAGTTGCTCTTATCAGATATTTTGGTAACAGTGTCAAAAAGCTGACTAACACAAGGGGTAAAGGAAATTCTTACTAAAACTAACCTAATGGGTTCCTTGCTGAAGTCAGGCCAAGTAGATCAGACATACTCTAGTGGATGGATGAAAAGGATGAACCCAAATCAGATACTGAGAGTGATTAGATATTGAGGGTGGAGTTTCATCCTCAACCAACCTAGCAGGTTCTTGCTAAAATTAAAGGAAGCAGTCAGTCCAATAAGCTTAGAACAAGGTTTAGAAGCCTGACTAAAGTTTAATTAAACAGGGAATCTTTGTCAGCATATGCCATGACCTTAAGAGATCTGTGAGAAACAGAACCCATAGGGATGGCCCAAATCACAGGCAGAATCTGAACAGGTGATAGAAATAGATTTGTTCTGTTTCAGCAAGGCCTTAGAGACATTAAACATTTAGGAAAGCCTCCATAAGAGTATGAAATGATTCTGAATTCTTGTTGTAAATGTCAGTGTCCTGACATTCTAATTCCTTAGTAATTGCACAACTGTTCCTGGAGAGTTGGTGGGACATGTAAATTAGTGATTATAGTAGATATGTTACTCATTTCTGCTTTGCATCATCTTCTCAACTCTTTCCAAACAGCTATATCTAAGGATAAAATTTCCTTCCCCACAGTTAAGACCATAGGACCATAAGTTGTATCTTAACCCATCTCCCACCTCCAAGTACAAAATGAAAATTTCTCAATCTTCCAAGCTTTCATATTATCTTACTGGAGGAATACCAAGAGGTGGGCCCATCACAAGGAAGAATGTTATTAATTTTCCATGTTGACATGGTTTATTTTCTCACTAAAAATGTTATCTTGGTGGTATAAATACATGCAGGCAGCTTTCTAATCCGTTTTTTTAAAAATCAGAGTCAATCAATGAGTGCAAAGTAGAAAAGCAATTTGATTGAATTAATTCATGCATGTGAACTTTTGAAAACCCTTAATACTCTTGGAAACATGCATTTTAAAATGAGTCTTAGGACTGAGGGTGTAGAATAACACTTGCCTAGCATACTCAGGACCCTGGATTTGATCCTAAGCACTGCAAAAATAAATAAGATATATCATCTCGATTCAAATAAATCTATGGTGAAGGATGATCCTAGCAATATAATATGATAAAATAAACAAAACCATCAATGTCCTAGAAACTGTTTCAGAGGCAAGGGCAAAAGATAGGTAGACTCTTATGGTTTGAATATGAAATATCTCACAAAGACTCATGTTGAAGGCATGGTTTCCAAAGCAGCAATTGGTTCAGAGGTAGGGATTCGGGGAAATGATTGGATCATGAGGACTCTGACCTTCTTCTTAGTCTAATGGACTACTGGGAGGTGGTAGGAGGGACTTTGTTGAAGGGAGTAGGTTCTTGGAAGTATGCCCTTGGGGACTGTAGCTTATCCCCAGCCCCTTTCTTGTGCATGCTCTGTCTATCTCTGTGTCTCTGTCTCTGTCTCTGTGTGTCTCTTTCTTTCTTCCCTCCCCCTCTGCTTCCCTAAACGACATTCTATTACAATGGTGTTCTACCTTCATTAAGCCCAAAGCAATAGAGCTGTCTACCATAGACTGAAATTTTTGAAGCCATGAGGCAAAATAAAGCTTTCCTTCTTGAAGTTGTTTTTCTCAGGTATTTTCTCACAATGAAAAGGTGACTAACATGCAGACTCAGCCCCATCTGAAAGTCTGTGCTCGCTAGGTTGTCCCTGTTTTCTTATAGACCTTTCATGCCCCATCCCCACTTATAATTCCACTTCTCTTGAAGCTTCAAGGAGATTTTTTTTTTTTTAATAACAAGAAGGAGTGATAGGTAGGGGGCACAGAGATAGGGCCGTGGCTCTCTGAGTACTCTCATCATTGTGAGTCTGGTTTGTGAACATCAAGGTAGGCAATAGTTTGCTGTGAATGTATCCATGTATAGATTGATTTGTCTATAAAAATATCAGAGGTAGAAAAATAATGGTGAACCACAACTGAAAGAATAAGTGTTGCTGTTGATGTCAAGCACTTGGAAAATATCCAGCCCCATTGCTCCCTTGGGTTAGATTGATACTGCCTGTGAACTTCCTTCAAGAAAAACACAACCAGTTTCACTATCCATTTTTATTAACTCTACATTCTCAGAGGAACCTTTACAAACTCCCTTGAATAGCAGGACTAAATTTATTTTGCTCCATGTAGAATCATCTTACTGGATGTAATTATCCACACAGCCAATTGTACCTTCCAAGACAAATAAGAATATTCGTGAATATTCTTCCCATTCTACCTACTTTCTTTTAAGTTTCCAGATATTATTTCAAGAATAAGGAAAGAATAATTAACACAAAAATTATTACTGGGAAATTATTTTTCAATTCTAAGTCCTCAAAATAGAATATGAATTTTACATGACTAGCATATCTGGACTTAGACTATCCATATTTTAAGTGGTCAGTAGCCAGGTGGCTGGTAGAAAAAACAACTCTACTGGATAATCCAAGAAAAAGGACTTTATGATGATAAAAAATCATTTATTTATTTTTTTCTCACAGAACCTAAGAGAGAGTATTAAAAATTAATGAGAGGGGGCTGGAGCAGTGGCTCAGTTGTTACGGTGCTTGCCTGGCTGGCACGCATGAGTATGCGAGTTCAAACTTCAACACCATGTACACAACAATGTCTCAGAGCAACAAAAGCCACATAAAAACTAAATAAAAATGATTCTCTCTTTATCTCTCTATCTCTCTCACTGTCCCTCTCTCTTAAAAAAAAAACTAATGAGAGAAAATTAAGAGATTTATATAACTTTGCACTGTGATTCCCCAGAAATAGACTGGCTAAAGATGATTTATATAAATAGGTAGAATTTACTGAGTATGATTCAGATGGGAATCAATTTTTACTTTAATTAAGGAATGAATTTGAAATTCATTGAAAAATGATTTTGGTTTCCTTAAGGTAATGAAAAAAAAAATCAGCTCTTCTCCTGTGATAGGATAGAAGTAAAAGTGAAAGCCAAAGACGATGAATCAAAAAAACCTCATGAATATATGACCTTAAAGGGTAAAACAGATCCTGAACCTGACATGCACAATTAATTAATTTCCTAGATTTAGGTGAGCTCCCAAATCTTTCTGAAATTTGTATATATGTATGAAGTGCTTTGTTAACTGAAACTCATAAAAGGGCTGTTTTGTGGAAATGAGCTATCAGGGAAAATCCATCATCAGAGAGCACCATTAATTGTAAGAAACATACTCCTCTTGATGGGCAACAGAGAGCCAGTGAAAGTGAGGGAAGACTGACTTTATGTTAGGTGCAATCAGAGATTTATTTTATCAAAACATTTATTGCGTTTTTTTAAAAGAGCTTTCATACCATTACTTTTCCCCTCAAAGTGGGCTTTCAGTGGCTTCATAAAAATGATAAATAGCTCTTCTTGGATGTATAAGATAGAGATTGGCAGGTAATTCAAAGTTGAGATTTCCCTGTAGAACCATCACTACCAAGGAGATCACAGAATGCCTTGCCTCTATTCTGAAAAATGTTAAAATTAGGCCAAGATTTTACCGCCCCCACTTCATATTGCCCAAAGGCATTTCTGCCTTTCTTCTTTTTTGTTTTTGTTTTGTTTTTGGATGTGTGTATGCCACCTATTCCTGCATTTTCCCAGCTGTATCCACTTTGAATATACAGTCATTCACAAAGGCTCCTAAAAGTAGTTCAAGCAGCTTTAGATTTTGCTGAGACCATTATATACGTGGGGAACAAATTACTTTCTTGGGGCATAGCTTAGGAAGACACAGAAACATTTTTACACTAGGAGACAAGTGAGTTATTTGACACATATCCTATAAATCAGTGTACTTGGAATTTGTTGTAAAATATCTGATGTAAGAATAATACTTTATTAGAGGATTTTCTCACACACACTCCTGTTTGAACTACACAATGATCTTGTCAGGGCATTTGACAGATTCTACTTTTTTGAAGCCAGAATGTTTAAATGACTTGACTAAGGTGACAGAGTTGGTATTTGGCACAATCAGTATCTAGTGCTCTTGCTTCTACTCCGCCATATTGTCCTCTCTCCTATATCTTTGTAAGTGGTAGTTTCCAGATCACAAACCTTGGAAGCAATAACTATAACTACATGCTGTCTTTATGGCTCTGCTCCTTTTTCTTGTAACTTCAGCTACTAAAATTTCTGCCCATCATTCTCAGGGTCTTTGTTCCCAAGGAATCTTGGTGGGAGTGGGGTATGGGAGTGCACATAAATTTGGAACTTTGATTTGTTGGCTGCGTTGTGATAAGCACTGTTTTTAAGTTTGGTTTATTTTTTAAAATCATTCTATGATTCATTTGGAAATCCATGGTGTCATTTATTGCTGCCCAAGTCGTGAATAGCTGAATCTCTCCAAAGATACCAGACTGCCCCAGTGTTATGCTCTCTCACTTGTCTGGTCCAGTTCCAGGCTGTTGCAGTTTTCGGCTCAGACTCCAACTGCAAAGGTAACCCCTGAGCAGGGAAAGTGCCCTTTGCCCCACCCCCACACACTACCTTCCTTTCTTCCAAAGCTGTTAAACACTGCCCTCAACAGAGTCTTTAAGGAAACTGCTCTTTTCACTTTTATTGCTTGTTATTATAGTCTCCTCTCCCTGAATAGTCCACAGAGACAGAACTAAAGAAACCAGGTAATAAGTCCCGTACTGTTCCCTCCAATTGCTGCTGTTCCCTCAATGACCTATTGAGCTTAAATACAGCTGATCTTCCTTTGAGTGAGTTATTCTCATAATATTCTTAGATCTTTCCAACCAACAGATTCTGAATGCTGGACCTACCCTTCCCATCCTTCCATAGCCCAGAAAGGTACATGGTTCAGATGATAAAACCCAGATAAACACAATTTCCCACCCACAAACACTGTCCCCATTTTCTCAGTTACACTATGTGCACATCTACTGAATCAAAGCCAGATTTTTCTGTCTGAATGTCAAATGCCGTTTCCCAATTGTTCCTTTAATCTTATTATCTTTCTTGCCCCTGTCTGTATTGTATGTCAGAGAAAACTTATGTGTAATGAGTATTCTTCCGTAAATATCAATGAGTTAATTGAGTGAATGACAAACTATGAGTGAAAGATTATAGACTGACTTTTCATAGATATATTTCTAGGTATTTTTATTAGTGATTAAAGTATTTTCTCTTAAGTAACAAAGCTGTTATTCATTATCAGTGTCTTTTTTATCTTTAATATTCTCTTCCTTATGAACTTAACATGAATAAAGTTGCTGGTAGTGGATTAGTATGCTTTCTATTATTAATAAGGAAACATATTAATTAATACAATACCATGTTATGTTATTAAACTGACCTTAAACTAGACAAGAATCCACTCAGAAGCACAAAATCTAAGGAAAGTTATAGTGACTTAGATTTCTTCCATAAAAGGATATGCAGATACTCATAAACACATAATATAGCACGTAAAAAAAGTATACTTTGTGAACATTAGTGCAAGAGGCTTTTTGTGGTACAGAGTTTGAGCATGAGTCATGAGAATTGAATCTTAGAGAGGATATGGCCAAGTTAAAAAAACATCAGCACTCACTTCCTTTTTGGAGATACTTCAAGAAGGAAATGAGATTTCCAGCACTCTTTTGCCATATGGTAGAAGAGGTTAAAGTTTGTGGAAGTCAATGAATCACCCTACTTATTCCTCTAAATTTGAAACCAATTGAGAAGTATATACAAGTATCAAAAAGAGATAAAAAATAAATACTTTATTCCTGATTTTAAAAAACTAATTTAGAGTCTGCCTTTGGACCCCAAATTGTCTACTTATTATCCCTTGACTTTTTTTTTTAAGAGACAGGGACAGTGAAAGAGAGAATCAATTTTATTTAGTTTTTCATCTGATTTTTGTTGGTCTGACACTTACTTGTGTATGTGGTGCTGGGATTAAGACCTGGGTCCTTGCACTTGCCAAGAAAGTGCCGTAACTGTTCAGCCACTATTCTAGCCATTTTACCTTGACTTTTATCCTAAATAGAACTTTCTTATCCCAAGTACATCAGATGGACATTTTGAGGAAAGAGTCTGGGTCTGGCAAAGGGTCACTGGGCAGTTTTAAAAGGAAAGATCTAAAATGAATGAGCCTCGTATGTCTACCCTCCCCCACCATACACACCAAAAGGATAATCAAAAATCAGCAAACTTCCTGAAATGGGCCAGGTAGTATATATTGTAGGCTTTGAGACATGTATTTTTTTGTTCCAACTACTCAACTTCATTTGTTGCATGAGAGCAGCTGTCCAATATATAAACTAAATGAGTACAACTGTTGTATTATTTTGCTAGGGCTGCCTTAACAAAGAACCACAGATAAGGTAACTTAAACAATAGAGATTTATTGTCTCATAGTTTATAGGCTGGAAATCTAAGATCAAGGTGTGGGCAGAGTTGGTTCCTTCTGAGGATTGCAAGGGCAATCTGTTCCAGAACTGTCTCCTAGCTTTTGTTGGTTTGCTGGCAATCTTTGGCATTCCTTGGCTTGTAGAAACATCATCCTAATCTCAGCCTTCATTTTCACATGACATCCTTCTTGTGGGTGTGCCTCTATCCAATGTCCTTTTTATAAGAACATCAGTTATATTGGATTAGGAATTCATTTAACCCCACTATAACCAGTATTAACCAATAATATATACAATGATCTTTTTGCAGATTAGGCCCACATATTTAAGTACTAGGGATTAAGACTTCAGTGAATTTTGGAAAGGCACAATTCAAGCCATAAGAGCTGTGTTCCAATAAAACTTCATATATAGACAAAAAATGCTGAATTCCATAAAAATATCATGCAACTGTTACAAGACTTTTTTTTGCTTTCCCCCAACCATTGAAAACATAAATGTATGCAAGCCATACAAAAGTAAGTCCCTACTGAAGTTTATCAACTTCTGAATTAAGTCACTCTTCCTCCAGATGGAAGACTAAGTGAGGGAGAGAAGAAACCAAAAGTTTTCCTCTAGTTCTCATCTCTCTTGGGGTTGAGTGGGAGTGGGAATATAAGAAGTGGGATAATAAATGGCTCATATCTCATAGTCCACAGGACTCTTGCCAGTTGGGAGTCAGAATGAGAGGCATTATCCAGGGATTCCCACTGGAGATGAAATGGTTCAAGGACAGAGATGACAATGAAATAAGAAAAGCAAAACTCATAGATAAATAAGAAAGCTTAGAAAAGAAGAATGAAGTATAACTTAGTCTTCATTTTAGACCATTTAAAAACCACAGCACACCCTAGAAGGAATTGATTGGCCTAGTCAAAATAATTCAGGATCAGGAGGAACAGAAGTAAATCTATAAGTAGAAACCTTAGAGGAGAGGGTAATGTAAAATTCCACACTGAGGTTACAAGAGCCTGGACTGAAGCTATTGTTAAAGAGAAATAAAAACACTTAAAAATTCTCTGTGCTCTAAAGACTCTGACACTTCTCTATGATTCTTTTGTTTCTGAAAGTTCTTTGTTATCAGTTCTTGTAGTACTTGTTATTCCCCATCTTCTAAGAAATGTAATTAAGACTTTGATTTTCATAGTAAAATTTTGCTCACATGTAGAGTTTTTAGTGCAGTTATATATATATATATGTATATATATATACATATATATATATATATATATATATAATTACAGCCAGCAACTTATTTTAGGCTTTTGATTTCTTATGATTGTTTTCATTCTTTAGATTCCAGTGGTTTGCTGTGTAGTTTTTATTACAAGCCTTTATGAATCAACTTATTATTGTGAGGGGTGATCTTGAGGGATACGTTGCCCTCACCATCCTTTCCTCTAGAATACACTTTCCAAAATCTGCTCAAATTTCAAGCTGTGTGACTAGAAACAGCCCATGTGCACCTCATTTTTTCAAACCCTCCTTTTGAATTGCCTTTATAGATTTACAATTTAATAAAGGCCTCTGAGTTTTAATTAAAGGGCAGTTTTTTAACAATAAAAGCCATAGAGAGAATATTTCTGTATCTTTGGTGAAGCTTCTGCTAAAGATTCTTGATTTTCTTATTTGGTGCTAGTGCGTGAAAAGCTACGTGATAAGGTATTGTTAGACTTTAGTGCTAGAAACAATGTAGTCTGTCCTGATGAAGTATTTCCTTTAAGATAACCAAACTAACATAAATCTTTAATATCCACTTTGTTTTTCCATTTCAGGGATAAATTTTGTACTTGACTTTAGTAGGGAGACTCAACCCCAAATCTTCAGTTTAATTTTTCTCCTCTCACACTTGAGTATTTGGATCTTTAATTTATTTTATTTTTAACTTATCTTTAACTTGTTTTAGTGGTTTTATTACATAGTGCCTTTTATTGCAAAAACACACAAAACATTTTTTTGAGCACAAGCTTTAAATCAGCATTAATAAATGATTGGCTCTCATCATTTTGTCCACAAGGATTATCCTCTAATATGGAACTTTGTGACCTTTGTTACCTTTTAATACTATCTTAAGTTGTAGTGAATAGTGCTTTTTTTCCCATACAGGTTCCTTAATCAATGATACCTGTTCTAAAATGCTACATTTGTTAAAGGAACAAATACATATTGTATTGCAGAATTATTTATTATTTGAAAGAATTAAAGTTAAGTAAAACACACTTTAACTATGTTCCTTGGGATGCATTTGCTTGGAAGTGACAGAAACACAAATCAGTATATTTTAGAAACAAAAGTATATATTGATTTGTATTGATTTAAATAATTTGGAGGGTTTTATAACTAGATCCAGGAGCTCAAAATAAGGCCCTTTTGCTCATCTTCCTGATTTACCTAACTGGCATTCCTAAAAAGAAAAAAAAATCTGTTTGAAGTCCATTTGTCAATAATTCCATGGAAAGTTCCTAGGAAAGCTTTATTGACCTGGCTTTGATCATGTGACCTATCCTGGACTTAAGAAATGAGATTGAAGAACTCCAGCGAGTACTTAATCTGCCAACCCCCCGTGATATGCCTATGTCTAGAAACTGATGTGATCAGCTCTATCCATATCACTTGGACTTACAAAAGAGAGTTCCCAAAGAGATTGTGGGTTGAAGAAAACACAGGTTAACTTCAGCTTTCATTGTTTCTATCCCTTGGCTGCCCAACATCTATATATACCTTCTTACACATTTATGTAATTCCCAAAATGATCCTTGCTAATATAATGTAAATATACTCTTTAGGGAAAACTGCCCTACCTCCACCCTAAAGGAAAACAACTCAGGCTCATCCAGTTATTGCTTTCCACTTTAATTCCAGACTCTCCAAATTGAGGCTTTTTTTCTGGGTTAGGTCTAAATGTATCTTCTCATGCCTTGGTTAAAGGATATGCTTCACACTGCCAATTCATGGTGGTAGAGAGAAAACACTTGCTTCAATAAAACTTCAGTTTGGGAAAGGAGAAGAGAGCAACCACTAAATAGTGACCTCAGATTTATAGCAATTGTCTCATGCTGCTGGGTAAAGAAAGCAAAACTCTCTGACTTGGCAGTGGAGGCAGTTGTTTTTCAAGAATCTGGCTGGCCCTTCACTATTTTCTAGGAGGAACTCCCTTTTCCATGTTCTTACATAGTGACAGATAGATGGGTCTTGGAGAGACTTTCATTCAAACAGCTATAACATTTAAGTTCTTATTTTCTGTAGATATGGGTTTGGAGGATGGAATTTGCCTTATGAGTTGGGCATTCTCAGGTGTATTTGGTGAGCCATGGCATTTCTTTGGCAATGTCACTGCCTTTTCTGATGGACCTGGTTGCTATTGGTTGGTCTGATTTCATGGATACTCCCCCAAAATGGTACCCAAAACTCTTGGACAGTCACTAGTCACCATCACTTTAGTTCCAGTCCTCACTGATCCCCCCTCTTAGCATTCAGCCTTTATGATCTTCCATTCATTCCAGCAGTAGGAACCTGGAACTGCAAGACAAGGGCAGTAGCTATGCAGGTCCTAACTCTTTGTAGTGGTGGAATTCCTGGGGATGGGTTTTGTAGAAGAGGTTTTTTGTTTTTTTGTTTGTTTGTTTGTATTGGGTGAACCCAGGTGCCCTTAACCACTGAGTCACATCCCCAGCCTGGTGATTTTTGCTTGTTTGTTTGTTTGTTTGCTTGTTTTGAGATGGAATCTTGCTAACTTGCTTAGGGCCTCACTAAATTGCTGAAGTTGGCTTTAAACTTGTGATCCTCCTGCTTCAGTCTTCCTAGCTGCTGGGACTACAGGCATGCACCAATGTGCCCAGCTATAGAAGTTTTAACTATTTTCTTTGTTATGGAATGCACACATAGCAACAAGTGTTTGCAAGTGGTCCCTAGGTTCTTGGGTTCAGTGTAATCCCAATCTCTCTTCTCATTTTGCTTCATACTTATACTAACTTCAACCAGGGCAGAGACTGACACCTCTACCATATCAGAGGCACATGGTTATGGTTATCTGCTCTTGTCCATTTTGGAGTGCCAGGTGAAAGCACAAGGGATTACTCTTAGCAAGGACTTACTCTTGTTTCCTCTCTGCTTCCAGAACTGCCAGATTAGAGTCTGCCTTTGGACCCCAAATTGGGGAGTATCCTTTCCTTGTTTAATCTTATTAAAGATTAAAAGTATCCAATACCCTCTAAGATTCTGACACTATTTTCCTGATTCCCTAAAACTCTATACTTGATATTTATATGATTTGAGTTCTAAAACACATTAAGCATCTTTCAATGGGCAAATTTGCTGTCAAATACTAGGTTTTAACTTTTTTTCTAGCCTGAAATGGGGGACTCCTCTACCAGCCAGTATCACATTTTAAGTGCTATTATTTATAATGCTCTACTTCTGGGTATCAGAAACTTTGTTAAGGTTTACTTTGGTATGCATTATAGTAATCCAGCTCATAAAAGCTTAAGTAGAAGGAATTTATTGGCTTCCACAATTAGGAAACCATATAGTTGTCTTCAAGCATGTTGGTTATAGAAGTTCAGTGTCATCAAGACATGTTCCCCACCCCACCATTGTTTCTACTGTTTTGCTGCAGTCTAGAAGATTTACTACTTGTCAGCAAAGATAGCCAAAAGCAGCTCTAGGCTTACATCACTCTCAGTGCTAGCAACATAGCCAAAATTGTAAATGCAAATACAGGTTGAGCATCCCTAATCCAAAGATCAAAAATCTTAAATGCTTCAAAATCGAAAACTTTCTAAGAGCCAACATGATTCTGTAGATGGAAAGTTCTATACCTGACCTCATGTGATAGATGACAGTGAAAACTCATGTGCAATAACAACATTTATAAAATTACCTTCCAATTCCGTAACATTAATGAATTTTGTGTTTAGGTTTGGGTCCTAACCCAAGATATCTCATTAAATGTATGCAAATACTAAAAAAAAATCCAAAATCTGAAATACTTCTGATTCCAAGTATTTAGGGTAAAGGATAACTTAACTGTATTCCTTTGTTGGCCTGACTGGAACACCCAAATAGTCCTCAGGAGGTTGCAGTATTCTATTTAGTATAGTTTGTAGCACATGTCAATCTGGAAACAGGAAGTAGTATCAGGCACTTAGATCAAGAATGGAAAGGGATTGGTTTTTTTTTTAAATTTTTTTTTAAGAGAGAAGGACTGAGAGAGAGAGAGAGAAAGAATCAATTTTTATTGAGTTTTTCACATGGCCTTTGTTGTTCAGACACTTAGTTGTGTATGTGGGTGCTGGGGTTTGAACCCGTGTACTTGCTCATGCCAGACCAAGCGCCGAGCCACCACTCCAGCCCTTAGGGATTGGTTTCTTGAAGATACATCAAAATGCTAATGTTCCCTACATTGGACAAGTCACATTATGAAAGAGAGAGATTGATTCCTAAATACAATTCAGTCTTAATTATATACCACCATGATTTTTGAACACATATTATTTCTGTAGCACAATGATTCTTAAACACTATGGTTCTGGAATCCCTTTAACTCCTAAAAGTTGTGAAGTGCCCCAAAGAGACGTTGTTTATATAGGTTGTAGTTGTTGATGATACTTGTATTAGACATTAAAACAACTTTAATTTGCATTTTATAAATTCATTTAAAAAACAACAGTTTGAGGCTGGAGAGGTGACTCAGTGGTAGAGGGGTTGCCTGGCATGCACGAGGACCCAGGTTTGGTTCACAGCACCAAATACACAACTAAGCAGGGGGAAATAAAAAACTGGATAAAAAAATAAAAATTAATTCTCTTTATCTCTCTTAATGAAAAACAACAGTATGAACCTACTACATGTTAACATAATTAGAATATTTCAGTAAAACATTGAAAATTAAAGAAATGTAGTAATAACAGTTTACAATTTAAAAAAAACTGGCTGATTTGCTACTTTCTTTTGCATTTTTGCATACCTCTTTACTGTCTACCTTAATTAGATGGCACCTAAACTTTCATATCTGCTCCTGCTTCAATTTATTGCTACGTTGTTTTGGGGGAAGAAAATCTGGCCTCACAGTTGAGAAAAGAGAAGCATTTTAATAGCCCTTTTAATAGTTGTTTGTATTCATCTTTTACATTACACCAAAATTCAACAAGTGATAATTTCCTCATATGTGGAATCTGCAACCATTATCAATGAACTTTTTACTTAAACCCATTAATAAAATTTGTACTTTGAATGTATCTGTTATCCATGCATGATTTTATAGCTTCATGCCTGGGTTATTTGGAAAACATTGTTTCACCGAATTATGCAGCTCTTCTGAATGTTGACACATTTCATTAGATGATGTAAAACAAAAATCACCTTAATTTAGGTCATTACCATTCTCAGTGATTTATGCTTACTTCCTATATTGTAACACATAATATTAAAAATAGATACACTCAAGGCTTGAGATTCAAGAAAATAATTTTTTACTTCTTCATCATCAAGGACATTCTCACATGAAGTGTGCACTTTGTCTTTTCCCTGCAAGTGCATGGCAGTGAAGGATGGCTGTGGGTACAATTTAGGGCCACTGCCTTGATTTGTACTAAGACAACAGCAACTTTTTTGCATCATCATTATAAATATCAACATAGTGAAAAAAGGCAAATAACATCTCAGTGTTTTAAAGAAACTTTGACTGCATATCCCTTCTGAACTGCTCTCAAAGACCCATAAAGATATGAAGACCACACTTTGAAAATCATAGCCATATCTCATAAGTATGAAAATAAAAACATTTTATTAGGACTCACCATATAAAGACCCAGGGCATAATCTACTACTTTGGTTTGTCCACTGATTTTTAATCTGTTATTTTTGTCATTATGATAGTACATGTCAAACTAAATTTGGAAATACTTTTTCTAAATTATCTTTGAGAGATAAAGGAAAAAAGTTAATTTAATGTAAATAGTTAAGGCAGAAATATTGATCCTTGGTGAACTTGTGTGTTAGATAAATATAAAAATTGTTTCACTATCTTTTAAATGTTTTAATATTTAAGAAATTTAATTTTAAGGGATAATATTAGTGTTTTGGTATTTATTTAACTTTATGCTATAGTATATGAAATTTCATTTCTATGAAATGGCTATTTATTTATAAACATTTGCAACAATTCTGTATACTTATAAAATATTTATTTAATCGTATACTGAAATTTCTTTAGAAATAGAGAAAACTAAAGTTGGATTTCAACCATACCATCTGCCAAACAATTGAGCATGAATTTTTAACCTCAGTCAAAGTCAATCCTCATTATAGAAAATTTGGGATATTTTCTATGAATAGTATAATAGCGTAAGAAATGTGAAATAGTGTTTTGCTGACCACACAGAGGGCACTCAATAGATGTGCATTTTCTTTCTTCCATTCATTTACTATTCCCTGTTAATAATTACAAAAGCAATAAGCACTAGATTATAGACTTACATAGTAGGGGTAGGATCAGTCTTCCTCCATGTACTACTAATTAAACACCCAAGTTGCTGTGAACCACACTTGGGGTGAAGACTTGTTTTACAGTAGATTAAGACACAGACTATAACTGAAGGACTTGTGTAGTAGGACCTTTCCAGAGATACCTCAAATAGAACAATTTTTGTTGCTACCTTCTTGATGTAAATTTTTTAATGAAAAGATACAGAAAAAATTGGAAGGTATTTAAAGTAAGTAGAATGAAGAATAGTGATGTGGTGGAAAGTTATGCGTGTTTTGTTTTTTAAGAGAGAGAGGGACAGTGAGAGAGAGAGAGAGACAGAGAGGATCAATTTTATTTAGTTTTTCATGCGGCTTTCATTGCTCCCACACTTCACTGTGTACGTGGTCCTGGGGTTCAAACCCACGTCCTTATGAATGCCAGCCAAACACTGTAAACACTGAACCACCACACCAGCCCCTTCTTCTTTTTCAGGGTTTTTTTTTAACATCATAAACTTTTTTTTCTAATAGCTAATACTATTTTCCTCAAAAAGCAAGCATCTTATAATTGTCACAGGGATACTGAAGCATTATCTGATTATCCTAAAAAAAAGTCTTATTATATTTACTTTATACATTTAAAAATGAAAGAGAGCCAATGCCTCCAAATCATGAAGAGTTAGAAAGTAGAATGACAGAATTTTGTCTCTTTCGATTGAACCACATGAGTGATGCTGCCTTCAGGAGAGCATTCCTGCAGTAGTAGGTTCTACCTTAATAATCCTTGGCATCTCTTGTCTCTTTATACTGCTGAATATATAAACAAAATGTTAGAAGAAGTCATCATACTCTGAAGCAGGAAGGATTCATAAAAGCACTCAATTGATTTTTAAGTCAAAGAGCAACTAGAATGGATTTATTTAGTAGCAAACACATTTTTCTATTGAACAGCTATAAAATTTTCTGTCAGGTGCTGTTAAGACTAATAATTAAAAAGGCACATAGCTAAATGAAATCAGGTAGACACCAGTTGACATAGAGAAGCATAAATATATACACATGCAAACATAGAAAATGGTGGGAAAATATAACACACAGAGAGAGGACTGTGGAAATTGCCAACCTAATTTCTCTTTCTCTTGGAGCTTTCTGACCTTTAGCTTTATTCAGCTCTTGTTTTAAGAAATACATAAATAATTTTAAAAGTTAAATAATGTGGGGCTGGAGCATTGACTTGACTGCTAGAGTGATTGCCTGTCATGTGCAAGGAACGGGGTTCAAACTCCAGCACTACATACACAACTAAGTGTTGGAAAGACAAAAATCAGATGAAAAGTTAAATAAAATTGATCCTCTCTCTCTCTCTCTCTTTCCCTCACTCTATCCCTCTCTCTTAAAAAAAGTTTAAAATGTAAATTAAAATAGCTGGGTAATTTAGTCTGAAAAGATGCCTGGCCAAAGGGTTTCAGGCCTGATGTCTAATCCTTATTTTCACTCAAAAAATTGTAAATTCATTGTGTGGTTCTGAATGTTTCTATATCCCCCAAACTCACATGTTGAAGCACCAACCTTGATGTGATTTTACTTGGGCCTTTGGGAAGTAATTAACTTTAGATGAGATCATAAGGTCACACTCTCATGATGGAATTAGTGTCCATATAACAACAGGAAGAGACAGAAGCTTGTTTTCTCTCTGCCATGTGAGGTCACAACAAAGTGGCCATCTTCCAACCCAGACGAGTATCCTCACCAAAACCTGACCTTGATCTTGGATTTCCAACTTCCAGAAGCACAGGAATTAAATTTCTCTTGTTTAAACTGCCAAGTCTAAGGTGTTTGTTCATGGCAGTCTGGGCTGATTAATAATACTTATTAAAAAATCACTTAACTTTCAGCCTTAGTTCTATCATTCATAAAAAATAACAATATTGAATTAAATATTTTTTATGTTTTATGTTATGCTAGAATTTTAACTGCAGTGTGCGCTAAGTTTAGTTGTGATAGGGAGAACTTGAGACTGTTTCAAATTTCTCTGAGGTGGTATTTCTAAAACATTGCATGTGAAAATAGGCAATATGAAAAAATGAAGGAGGCACAATAAATTCCTTTACTATTTTATACTGGAACTTGGAGCACAGCCTTATATGGTCTTTACTTTGTATTCATCACTGTCTCTGTGACATTCAGCATTTTTTATTAAATATGAGAATTGTCTCTCATCTTGCAAAGATGTTATTTGAAATTGTCATTTTGTGTATATTATTTAGATCCCTTTAATAGAAAGCATTTAGACTCACTAAATCTTACTGGTTAGCTTTTCTCCCTAAAGCTAATCTTACATTTTCTCATCTTATTAGTAGAGACTCTATTGCTTCCCCTCTTAGCTATCACAAAACTGAAAATATTCTAAAATGTTGAATTCATTAGCCACACCAATATTCCTAGATAGAAAGGCTCTAAGAATTTCTAAAGTAAAGGAATATGAAGTTTGATCTACTTAATTCTCACCTATATAGTTTCCATTTACAACCCTTCCATCAACACTGTAAAAACATTTCACCATAGGTACAAACTTGGCAGAAGAGAACTCCAAATTCCTACAATTGAAGTTAATCTGTTGTCATGCTATGCCTATAAATATTTTTTGGCTTAAAACCTCAGAGTAAATATGTTATTTTCATATTTTTGCAATGAAAGAACTGCTTTTAAAACTTCAATCTAGATATGAGGAAGTATCAACAGATTCTAATTGATTTTACTGAAATCAGTCCATTGGTATTACAGTTCTTTTTTATTAGCTACTATTTTAGGTTGTACTAGTGAAAAGTTGCATGTTGTTGACTCATCATTTTACAATACAGATTCTTGTGTGTCTCTATTTATTAATTCTAATGGTACTAAAGTAACATACTAGAGCTAGAAAAATAACCACCCATCATCCAAACCATTCATTATTTTAGAGTTCTGAGGATAATATGCTCCCAAAACTCCTCACCCATTTAACTCCATCTTCATGAAATCTGATTCTTTCTACAATGAGGAGGACTCACTGGACACTCATAACATAAACAACATAGATATGAGCATGAGGGAACACGCCACATCAGTCTTTTTAGGAGAGTTATTAGATTATTTTGAAAACTTGAAGTTCTTAGAATCTGATTGGAATCTTTTAGGTTATTCAAATTAAGCTAAGCACATTTTATTCTTCTCAAAGTTTGTAAGACTAGCCAAGGTTTATTTTTCTTGCCATAAAGAATAACCACAGGGCTAGAGCATTGGCTCAGTTATTGGAGTGCATGCCTGGCTTATGCAAGGACCTGGGTTTAAATTGTGTAGCATCATATGTACAGCTAAGTATTGAAGGAATAAAGGCCAGATGAAAAACTAAATAAAATTGATTCTCTTTTTCTCTCTCTCTTAAAAAAAAAAGAATAACCACAAAGAAATGCTGGTGTGGGAATAGGTTGAAATAGATTTCTGCTGCAAAACTTGTGTTTCTTATATATTTAAGGTTCACTTGAGAAAATATCTTACAATAATCATGCTTCACATATATATGAAAATAATAATACTAATGATACTAATAATAGAAACAATAATAATGAATACTGTATTGAGTAGAAGTATACATATTATGCTATTGTAATTTCTTATTTAAAACCAGCTTCAAAAATATTTATCATCTGAAATAACAAATTATATTGAATGTAGAAAGATAATTATCCCAAGATGAAAATTAATTTAAATCATACATTATAAAAGAGACGGAAGACAGAATGAAAACAAAGCAATTCAAAATAATGCATAACAACTTCATTTCCATTAGCTTTATTCAAAGGTAATATATATGTGGCAAGTGTTTCTGTCCTATTTAGAAGATAGAAAATCTGAGACAAAAATATTAAATATTTTACTCTAGACTAAAAAACTAAGTTATCCACATGGATTTTAGGTCCTACCAGCCCTTGTGCATGTTTATCATTTATCTTTGAGGGTTTCTCAAATAGTACCATGAAAAGAGAAACCCATATTATTTGTTAGGTTACCGTTTCCTTACATCTGTAATGCAAAATGTAAGTACTTCTTCCAAATTACCAGTTTTAGATGATGTCAAAGACCTGATATGATAGATTTCTAAAACGTTTTTCTTTCTTTCTTTCTTTCTTTCTTTCTTTCTTTCTTTCTTTCTTTCTTTCTTTCTTTCTTTCTTTTTGTATCAAGTATTGAACCCAGGGGTGCTTAACTACTAAGTCTGTCTTGCTAAGTTGTGCAAGGCCTCACTAAGTTGCAGAGGCTGGCTTGGGATTGTAGGTGTGTGCTACCATGTCCGACTGAAGATGTTTTTTTAGTTGGCATGTACAACTATAAAAATGGATGAAACTGGGAAATAAATTGACTTCCAGTTAGATTTTTATTGTTGTATATTCACTGAACAATTTTTATGGTCTACAGGAACCTGAGCTAGAAATATCTAACATTGCTACTCATGAGAGCTAAATTCAGGGAGGCCCAGAGCTAATGGAAATGTAGGCAGGAAGTGGAGTCAGAGTTATGTCATAGGAATTCTGGGCTAGTGAATTTTGATAACACTCAGACCACATTGTTGATTTTGGAAGATTTGTGGTGGGGACCCTACGTAGAGTACTTTTGGAGTGCATTTGTTTTTATGTTTTCTATTATGTTTAAGTGGTCTAGGCTATTTATTTCTTTTTATTTTTCTTTTCTCTTTCTTTTTTTATTTTCATTTATTTTTTTCTTTTTTGGTCACAGTAGAAAACCTTGGCAAAATGAGTTCTATAGAATATATCACATAAGCTCTCTGCTTGGCTACGTATGGAGGAATAAAACAAGGCCTCCATTTTCAAACAAACTTTTAATTCTAGCAATTCTTTTGTTTTGTTTATTTTGCTTATCTTCAAATAAATTAAAATATAATAAATCACTATACATTTCCCAGATGAAGAAACCAAGACTTGGAGAGGACAAGTTGCCCAAAGTCACAGAGCTTGTAAGTTCTATAACAATAAGACAGAGACAGATACTATATTTTTTGAAAGGTCATAGTTTTAATAATAAATAGTTGCCCCGGGCTGGTGGTAAGTGTAGAAAGATGGTTTTGCTTGATAGACTTGTACCCCAACAGAAAACTTCATGTTTTCAAAGGTGTAATATAGTAGGCAGCACAACATATCATATACTGCTTCCCTTTATGGCAGAACAGTGGTGGGAAGTTAAAGTTCAGGAGTTTGTGTTTGGGAAGAGCAGTTGAGGAGAGGAGTGGCAGTCACGAGGCAAAGAAGTCTGTTAGTAAACAGAATTGTATTAAGACATAAGTTGTGTTGTCCCATCCCTGAAACAAATGTTGACAAGGAACCATGAAAAGAGTATACAGGAAAAGAAAGAATTGGAAACTTTCAACTAAGTAGATGACAATTTTCTGGGCCTACATTAGCCCCTTCATGTTTGTTGCTTGGTAACTGTATTTAGACTGCAAAGCCTATTAACCTGCTATTACTGGCTCTTATTCACTTTAGAAGAGTTTCTTCATCCAAATCCTAAGAAATCACTACAATCCTTTTCTCTCCTTAGGGCTACTCTAGGTCAGGACTAATCTCAAAATATAAGTGAAATCACTTATGAACACTATGATCATGATTTAACAAGCAATGAAGTCAAGGATTCACAGGAATTATTTCATTTTTAGTACTCTGAATTTCATACTTTCTACATTTGACATTTCAGCTATCTCCAATACCCCAACATATACCTGATAATTAATCTCATTTTAATTCATTCTGATCTTTGCTTTATTCTTACTTACCTTCATGGAACGTCTTTGTTCTTAAAGTAATTTGAAATGGAAAGGTTGTATGCTAATTTAACTTCCAGCAATGACATGAAAATACCCTGTATTTTTATAGACATTCGTACAATTCAAATGATTGCATATCCATTACCTCATTTGATCTTGTTTGAAGTGTATAATGGGGACTCTGCACTCTTGATGAACCAATTTTGGGGTTGTTTTTCAGTAAAGTAATGAGACTCAGCTATTTCTACACTTATCTTCATATAAGCCAAGAAATTTTCCAAAGCCAAAATTTCCCTTATAACTATGTTTTACTTTCAAAACATTAATTATTCTTTTTTTTCTAATGAACTTATGTCAAATGGAATTTTTTAAAATTGAGGGAAAATAGTGTATGGTTCATTATATATAATGACAGAATTTTATATTTTCCTACAGCATTTTTTGAAAGCCAGAAATATTTTTAACACAATTATGTTAAATTTTAAACTACTCTTATTCAAAAGATTTTTGTAAAATCATAAACCATTTCATTTTAGTCATTAAAAATGCCTTTGCATTTCAGAAGTAATGAAATAAACAGTAATAAAATTATTAGTCATTGCTTATTTTTGACATTCATTTAATTTAAGTCAATCTGAATGTATTTCCATTAATTGCATTTGCAATTTACCAAATAGGAGTTTTGAGGAAATATTCTTAGGTTTAATTTGCAAAACTCTCATAATAATTAATCTTAAATAATGGACAATAGTTCCTTGGTATGTGAAACTGCCATTTTTTATTTCCTGTGTTGCAGTTAGTTGTATGCTTATTCTTTCATCTTTGATAATTATTTATCAATATTTGTAATGTTTTATTTTAATTTTAATCAATTATATATTATCATTAATTATAATTATTGAACTCAGAGAAAATTTTAACAGAGTTATATCTCTCCAAGAAAATTGTGAAAATTAAAAATCTACATTTGATATATTTTTGTTACAGAAATATGAATACATGCTTTTTAAAAGGCTTTACTTAACTCCTTTATATTAGGACAAAAATTCTAATGGGCAAGTAGAACTGATTTTAAGGAGAAAAAAGAACATAACAGTCATCCTTTCTTACTATGAGATACGTTCCAAGATTCTCTGTAGATACTTGAAACTGTGGAGAGTACTGAACCCTATGTATGCTGTTTTCTCTTTTACATACATAACTTTGATAAAGTTTACTTATAAAATTAGGCATAGTAAGAGACAGTAATAATAATATAGAACAATTATAATAATACACTGTAATAATATTACCATTATCACTACTTGTACTTTGGGGCCACTATTAAGTAGTAAGGCTTATTAGAACACAAACACTTTGATACTATGGCTATTGATCTGATAATCAAGATACCTACTAAGTGACTAAGGTGTGGGTAGCAGATACCAGGTGGATATGATAGATAGAAGGATGATTGATATCAAGGATAGGATGGAGAAGTATGGTTCAGTAATTCATTTTGCTACTCAGAAGAGTGTGCAATTTAAAACCTGTGAACAGTTTATTTCTGGCACTGGTCATTTCATATTTTCAGACTTTGACTAAGGATAAGTAAAACTGCAGAAAAAAACATAAATAAAGAGGGACTGCTATGTATATTTTTAACTGTTGAAACAAGCTTATTAATAGATGTTTTAAAATTTTCACTATGAAAGTAAAATTTTCAAGCACAAAGACTAGATAAACCCTTATGGACTCATTACCTAGAACCATAGTTACCAGTTTAACACTAATTTTGTTTCAGTTACATCCTCACCCACATCTCCACTACCTATATTATTTCCAAGCAAATTCCAGTCATTGTATCAATTCCTCAATAGAATGTTGGCATTTATATCTAAAAAATTAGGACTTTCAAAAGCATAACCATAGTATTATCATAACTGAAATTATCACTAATCTTTAGTATCAACAAATGTCCAGCTCTTATTTTCAATTCACATTTATTTCTAAGTTTTTAAAAATAAGAATCCAAATAAAGTGCACACATTAAAATTGGTTTCATGGCTCTTAAGTCTTTAATATATGTTTGTGCACTTTTGTTCTTCTCTCCCCACCTCTAAACAATTCATTGAAGAAATTGAATTGCTCTGTAGTTTCATTGAGATTGGACTTTAGTGATTACATTTAACATAATCTTTTGTCCTCTGTATTTCCTGCAAATTAGTAGTTGGATACAGAAACATGAATAGATCATGGTTCAATATATTTTGGTAAAACTACTTTATAGATGGTGTTCTGTTCTTCCATTAGGAGGCATTTATTTCTGTTTATCTCTTGTTTTGTGATATTAGTAGCTGGAGTTAATCAATACTTAGTTCCACAGTTTTCTTAGAGATTGGAAATGGTGATATTCAAAATTAATAGATTCTAATTAATCATTAATATGTTCTAATTGCTTATTCTGTTTTATGTATTAATGCCATCCATTACTATTTTGATGTTTTAGTACAATTAATTTAGGGAAGACAGGATTAATGTTTGATTCTTTTTATTTATTACTTTTTAAAACAATGACTTTGTCCACCAGCATTCTCCAGTGGTAAATTACTAGTTGCTTTTAGTGTTACTGGGAACTCATGGATTTAACACATTTGATATGCTTTAACACACTGCTATAAATATGTTGTTTTCCTTAAATGTTTCACTCTTAAATGGGGACCTTTTGAAGTTGGCTTCTGATCCTTTTGATACGACAATATCAACTTTTGATAGCTTCATGCAGGCTTTCAAGTATTACAATACTTTTCATGCTTATCATAAACATTGTCTGCTTCAGACCTGAAGTCAACCATTTCTCCAAGGAGGTCTCTTTCATTTTAGTAAAGAAGGGAATTTGGAATTCACATGTGGGCTCTCATTACTACTAGGCTAGTCATCATTCCTAAATATTTGAAGTGGATAGATAACAAGAAATAGTTATCTGTGCACTAATATATTTTAAGACAAAATAATCACAAGCACCTATTCTTCATTTCAATTCAAATTCAGTACTACAGCATTTCTATATCCCTGCTTTGATATTCTGTGTTCTCTTTTCCCATAGAAGAATCCTAGGCCTGAAAAACACTGAGAATGGTAGAGTATTATGCAATAATCATTTGTTTTATTCCATAAATATTTAAAAATGGCTAAATTGACATTCTTAAAGATTAGATATCGAAAAGAAAGGGATTACCCATTTTATAATTCAATGAAAGACACGAAGAGTATACTGTAATTTCACTTGCCAAGCTTTTAGAAAAGAATTCAGATATATAGATATTGTATCTATCTCTGAATAATTGGCTTTAAAGTATTTATAATGAAAGATATTCTTTTTATATATTTCTGCTCTGTTCTGTAATATAATAAATTTAGTTTGAAAGTGTCTATAATGCAACGTGGCCATTTAATTCTGCAAAGCTTTGTAAACATTTGAGAAGAGTCTTTGAACATTACTTAGGAAGGTCATTTTGTTTTGCTTTCAAAAATGAAAATATGTTGTCTGCATGTGGATAGGCATAAAATCAGTTGGTCACATGACTTCTTTTCCCCAAGGAGCCAAAAAATCAGGTAGCTAATGTGACTGAATTATGAATGCACCATTCTGGTAATCAATTTTTTCTGAAACACAGCCATGCGTGTGTTATATTTTACAAAGGAAAAAGCCCTCTGAGGGAGTATGAAATATTCCTTCCCATTCTGAAAATAGAACTTGCTTTGTGAATTAGCAAATAAAAAAGAATTGGGAGTTTATTTGGTCTGTGTGCTTAGAAGCTATGGATGAAATATTATGAATAAGCCATGGCTGTAATGCATTTGCATGAATCGGGTGCTGCTGTCTACCAGACTCGTTCCTATTTGACATCCTGCAGAAAGTTCTTCATAGTACATCTCTGCATCTTGTTGTTTTCCACTCTTTTTGACTACATGGTGATGGCAATTTCATACTCTTTTTGTCTTTTCTGTGAAAAAAAAACAGAAGTGTTTGAATGAACATCTTATTTATATTATAAGATCATCACAGCAATGACTCATTCAAAACAGTGCAGCCAGTGCTTTATGAACATCCATCCCTTCCTCTCATCCTCACTTTTCCTGGAATGGATTCCTTGGGATGTTCTGATCAGGTGACCTAGGTTCTACCTCCAGCCCTATCATTATCTAATCATATGGCATTAGACAAATATTAAATCAAAAGTCTCAATTTCCTCTTATATAAAATGGAATAATAATGCTTGCTCTTGGTATCTCACAGAATTTTTGTGAGCAACCAATACATGTAATAAATATTCTTATCACCTTCACCTCTAATATTTCTTTGCCAATGTCTTTCACAGATTGACACATGCCTAATATCTGTGAGAGTATCAGTAAACATCATTCCTTAAAGATGTGTTGAATGAAATGTAAGCAATTTTGGTTTAATAATGCTTTCTTCCAACATTAATAGTGAGGGGCATTCCATATAAGCAACACTTTCTGTGACTCAGTGAGCTAAAATGGTGAAAAAAATCTCTGAAAATGGTCTAAAGACAAACAAACTATAGCATCTGAACTTTAATTCTTAAATTTACTTTAGTTCATTGAGTATAGGGGAGAGAAGTCATATAATATGAATTAAGAGCTGGGCATTCTGGAGGGAAGATGACAACTGGCAGGAGAGCTGCATGAAAAATCTTTCCGTGAAGTGGGATGCCAATGGTGAGAGAAGTGCCTTTCTGTGAGGAGAAGAATATTGGGAGGACTCCTGGGAATCTGACTTCCAGCTGAGAATACCAAAATACAGTCCTTCCAGCAACCTCATCTGGGAAGTGCCTCCTCCTAGATGTCAGATATGAACATATACCCCCATTGTATATTTTTACTTCAGCAGTGGTAATCAACACTGTAACAGCTACAGTTGGCACAAAGTAATCAGATCAACACTGTCTGTTGTATGCATTGGCTGTACATTTTGACTCCTACCCCCTATCTCCTGAGGTATTGGAAATCATAAAGGTCCATAATAATTCACAGGTTGGGGAGCCAGTTATTGAAATATACTGTCCAAATTTTACCCTAGCTCAATTAAGCAAAGAGATAAAAAACTCCACAACCATCAAAAAAGCCCCCAAGAGAACTATTCAGTGATGGACATCAAGCCCCACCCCCTTAAACTGAAAATGAGGAGAAAGGGAAGCAATCTTCCTCAAACCTGAAGCTTCCTACCCAGGAAGACCATGGTTGGAGTCCTAGATTAAAACCTAGAAAAAGATATCAACAACCTGATTAGTAAATCAAAGAATTAATGATTTAAGGAAGGAAATAAGAGAGCAATTTCAGGTGCTGAGACACCACTTTGATAAAGAGCTAGACATTCTGAAACTAGAAGTAGCAAAGTTATTAAAATTGAAAAATACAGTCAAACAAATTAGAAGCTCATTGGACGATACTAATATCAGAGTAAACTCAGTTGAAAATAGGACCTCAGCTCTCTAAGAACGAACATCAGACAATGAAGACAGGCTGAGCAATATTGAGTGCAAGGAGGATATACAATAAAAGAAGCTTATTGAGCATGATCAGAACTTCCAAGAAGTATTCAGTGAGATAAGAAGAAATAACATGAGAGTAATTGGGTTTGAAGAAAACATTGACCAACAAGCAAGAGGCATTAAGAATCTTCTGTGTAAGATCGCCAAGGAGAAATTTCCCCATATCAGAATTGATCCAGAAAATCAAATTCAAGATGCCTATAGAATACCAAAGAGACCTAAGCAAATAAGAAATTCACCAAGATACATCATACATAAAATGAATAATAGACAAATTAACGAAAGAATTCTAAAAGCAGCAAGGGATAAATACCAAATCACATTCAGAGGCAGACCAATAAGGACTACTGTGGATTTTTCAAATCAGGCAATAAAGACCAGGAGAGCATGGAATGATATTTTTCAAATATTGAAAGAAAACAATTTCCAGCCAAAGATGCTATATCCTGCAAAACTCAGCTTTAAATGTGACAGGGAAATTAAGTACTTCCATGATAAATTCAAGCTAACAATGCACATGATCACAAAGCTTGCTCTACAGAGAATAATCAAGGACATACTTCATTCAGAGGAACAAACAAACAACTTCCAAAGCCCATAAACAGAAGAAAGTCAATAATAACATAACTCACTAAAAGATATCCAAGATGCTGCAAAACACAGCAATAGTTACAAAGCCAGGGACCTAGAATCACATATCTATTCTAACTCTGAATGTGAATTCTAACTCTGAATGCCCCAATCAAAAGACAAAGATTGACTTACTGGATCAAAAAACAAGATCCAACAATATTCTGCCTACAAGAGACACATCTCACAGTCAAAAATAGACACAGAGTGAAGGTGAAAGGTTGGCAAAAAGCCTACCAGGCTTGTGGCTCAAGAAAGCAAGCCAGTGTTACAATCATTATATCTGACAAAGTGAATTTTGACCAAAAATTAGTTGGAAAGGACAAAGAAGTCACTATGTCATAGTAAAAGGAACAATAATACATCAAGAAGACATAATGATAGTTAACATTTATGTGCCCAATTACAGCCCTCCAAAATATATGGAAAAAGTACTCAAGGACATTAAACCTCTTATTGATCTCAACACAATAATACTGGAGACTTTAATACACCATTATCCACAATATACAGATCATTAAAGCAAAAAAATCAACAAAGATGTCTCTAATCTAAACAATTCTATAAATCAACTGGACTTAACAGACATTTACAGAATATTCCATCCCAAATTGGCAGAGTTTACCTTTTTCTCAGGAGCTCGCAGATCCTTCTCCAAAATATACCACATCCTAGTCAACAAAGCTAATCTTAACAAATATAAAGCAGTTGATGTAATCCCATGTATCCTGTCACATCACAATGGTATGGTTTTAGCAATTAACAGCAAGAAAAACAACAGGAACTACTTTAATACTTGGAAATTGAATAATAAATATTCTCTTAAATGAAGAATGGATAAAAGAGGTAATGAGAACAGAAATCAAGAAATTCTTGGAAACACAAATAAGAATGATGAAACAACATATCAAAATCTCTAGGATAGTATGAAAGATTTCTTAACAGGTAACTTTATAGCACTGAGTGCCTTCATCAAAAATCAAGAAAGGCCCCAAATAAATAACTTATGCTCCAACTTAGTTCCCTACAAAAAGAGGAACAATCCAATCCCAAACCCAGAGAAGATGGGAAATAACTAAGATCAGAACTGAAATCAATGAAATTGAGAACCAAAAAATAACACAAACTATCAACAAACCAAAGAGTTGTTTCTTTGAAAAAATAAATACAATTGACAGACCCCTAGCCAACATCATCAAAAGGAAGAGTGAAGTGAAGCAAATCAACAAAATCAAAGACAAAAATGGAGATATCACCACTAACTCAACAGAAATGCAGAAGATTATCAGAACTTATTTTGAAAAGACACTGTTCCATGTTTGATAACCTAGAAGAAATGGAAAAATACCTAGCCACATACAATATTCCCAAATTAACATAGGAGGACATTGAAAATATAAACCAATTAATCTCAGGTAGCAAAATTGAAACAGCAATCAAAAGCCTTCCAAAAAAGAAAAGCCCAAGATCTGATGGATCCTCAGCAGAGTTCTACCAGACCTTTACAGAAGAATTAACACCGCTCCTTTTTAAGTTATTCCATGAAATTGAAAGGGTCACAACCCTACCAAATACCTTTTTATGAACCAAATATAACCCTGATACCAAAAACTAACAAAGACACATCAAGTAAAGAAAACTAGATACCAATATCCCTGATGAACACAGATGCAAAAATCCTTAATATAATCCTAGCTAACTGCATCCAGAAATATGTCAAAAAGATAATAGATTGCAATCAAGTGGACTTCATTCCTGGGATGCAAGGCTGGTTCAACATACACATATCAATAAATGTAATCCATCACTTAAACAAAATTAAAGTTAAAAATCATGTGATCATCTCAACTGATGCTGAAAAGGTTTTTGATAAAATTCAACAACATTTATGCTCAAAACTCTGGAGAAAATAGGGATCAAAAGAAGATACTATAATTTTATAAGAGCCATTTGTGACAAACCCATAGCCAATATTATGATTAATGGAGACAGGCTGAAAGCATTCCCACTGAGTTCAGGAACAAGACAAGGATGTCCACTCTCACCACTCTTTATTCAATATAGTCCTTGAAACCCTAGCCAGAGCTGTCGGACAAGAGAAAAAAAAAATGAAAGGAATTCAAATAGGAAAAGTCAAGCTATCTCTATTTGCTGATGATTTGGTCCTATACCTAGCAGACCCAAAAAGCTCAACCAGAAGACTTCCAGAGCTCATAAATGAATTCAGCAAAGTGGCTGGTTATAAGATCAACAATCATAAATCAATAACTTTCCTATGCTCCAGCAACATTTCCACTGAAGAAGAAATCAAGAAATCTGTCCCATTCATGATAACCTCAAAAAGAATAAAATAGTTGGGCATTAATCTAACAAAGGATAGAAAGGATCTCTACCATTAAAACTATTGAACATTAAAAAAAGAAATTGTAGAAGACCTGAGTAGAGGGGAAAACATTCCATGTTCTTGGTTAGTCAGAATCAATATAATTAAAACGGCCGTTCTTTTGAAATCTCTGTATAGATTCAATGCAATTACCATTAAAATACCAATGACATTCTTCAAAGATATAGAAAAAGCAATTCTCAAATCACTTTCATTTGGAATGAAATTGCATTCATTTGGAATGATAGAAGTCCCAGAAGAGTCGAAACATTACTCAGCAAGAAAGAGGAAATAGGAAGTGTCACAATACCTGACCTAAAATTATACTATAGGGTTATAGTAACAAAAATAGCATGGTATTGGTATCAAAACAGATACATGACCAATGGAACAGACTAGAAGATACCTAGATGAACCCACAAATCTTTAACCATCTGATATTTGACAAACGTAGCAAAAATATAGTGTGGAGGAAATACAGCCTGTTCAACAAATGGTTCTAGATGAACAGGACAACTATATCCAGACAACTGAAATTAGATCCTTATCTCTCACCCTGCACAAGAATCAAATCAAAATGGATCAAAGAATTAGAAATTAAGCCAGCAAATATATAATTGCTAGAAGAAAAAGTAGGATTAATACTCCACAACATCTGTGTCAGCACCACCTCCTTAATAAGACTACCATAGCACAAAAATTAAAGCCAAGAATCAAGGAGTGGGATGCCATTAAACTGAAAAGCTTCTACACAGCTAAAGAATTAGTCAAGAGTGTCAAGAGAGAACCTACAGATTGGGAGAAAATCTTTGCCTGCTACACCTCTGACAGAGGGCTAATATCCAGGAAATACAAAGAACTCAAAAAACTGAACACCAAAACCACAAATAATCCAATAAATAAATGGGCTAGGGAACTAAATAGAAACTTGTCAATGGAGGAAGTCCAACAAGTCCATAAATATATGGGAAAATGTTCTTCATCACTCGCAATTAGAGAAATGCAAATCAAAACTTCACTGAGATTCTACTTCACTCCTGTCAGAGTGGCAAAAATGAAAAATATGAACAATAACAGGTGCTGGAGGGGTTGTGGGAAGACAAGAACACTTTCACACTGTTGGTAGGACTGCAACCTTGTACAGCCACTCTGGAAAGCAGTGTAGAGATTCCTCAAAAATCTAGGGTTGGAACTGCCTTATGACCCAGCTATCCCACTCCTAGATATTTTCCCCAAAGAGCTAGAATCAGCATAGTACAGAGACACAGCTACATCAGTGTTTATAGCAGCTCAATTTATTTTGGCTAAACTATGGAACCAAGCCAGATGCCCCTCGCTGGATGAATGGATTCAAAAACTGTGATATATCTATATCTATATCTATCTATATCTATATCTATCTATATCTATATCTATATCTATATCTATATATCTATATCTATATGTATGTTCTACTCTGCTAGTAGAGAGAATGATATCATGGCATTTGCAGCCAAATGGATGGAGATGGAAAAAATTATAATTATGCTGAGCGAAATATCCCCAACTCAGAGACTTAAGGGCTGAATGTTTTCTCTCATATGTGGAAGCTAGAGTAAAGTCTAAGACAAATTGAAAGTTAGCTAAGCTCAAAACTAAACTCAAAGGGAAATTTTTACATAAGCAGGGGGAAACCATAACTATGAAGCTGGGGGAAGAAGGGAGAGGGACAGGGAGGGGAGGGAGGGATTATATCAATGCAGCTGGGAACCCTTGACTCCCATAAGAAGCCCAACTACACATAGGTGGGCAAAGAGGATCAGGAAATTCAAAAATTAATGCATGTATATAGGCTTAGTTCTATCTATAACATGGGGGCAAAATAGGGAGACTTGGGAGCAGGGAGTGGTCAAAGTGGGGAGACCCTGAATCAGCCTTAACTAACTTTGTCAACATCTATATATGCATGAACATGTAACAATGATTCTCTCCCATATGTAAAACTAGGTTGAATGAATAATAAAAAGAAAAAGAGCTGGGCATTGGAATTAGGCAATCCTCAATTGACCACTGATTCTTAAAATTACCTGTGGCCCTGTATGATTTTCTTCAACTATATAAACTTCTGTTTGCTTTTTATATATAAAACAAGAATAGTAACAATACATTACTGTATTAGTCTGCGTGTTAAATGAGGTGATTCATAAAAGGTGCTTAGCATGATGCCAGAATTATAGTAAGTAAGCATATTAGGGTAGGCTAATCTCTGGTAACAAATAGGTCCCCCAAATTAATATTTATTCAAGTACAATAGTTTACAACTTATGTTTTTATTTAGCAGGTTGCTCACTTATGTAACATTGAAGAATTAAAGTTCCTTTCTTTTAAAGACTCTGCCATGGATACAAATTTGCAAAATAAGGAGAGGAGGGTGGACAAGGCATTAGCCAGGAAATTGCAGTATTGCTTCTGCATTCACTCCACTGGTGAAAACTTGAAATGTACAGGAAAAAAACAAATGAGTGGTTGTTGTCTTAGTCTGTTTTGTGCTGCTAATAACAGAATACCCATGACAGGGTAATTATTAATAATCAGAAACTTATTTCTCAGTTTTTAAGATCAAGGTATCAGGATCTGATTAGGGCTTTCTTGATCTACCATCCCATGGCAGAAAGTAAAAGGAAGAGAGAAAGAGATTAACTTATCCTTTTATAAGAGACCAACTCCTGCAATTCTGAAACCTGTTATGGTTTAAATATGAAGTGTCCCCCAAAAGCTCCTGTATGACAATTCAGGAAGGCTGTGAAATGAATGGGTTATAAAAGCCTTAACCCAATCATTGAGTTAATCCTTTTATAAGGATTAACTGGCAATTGTATGCTGGCAGTGCGTGGTTGGAGGAGGTGGGTCATTGGGGGTGTGCCTTTGGGATATGGATATATATATATATATATATATATATATATATATATATATATATATTATCTGTATCTGGCATGGAATTTCACTCTCTGCTCTACTTCCTGATGTGATTCCTTGAGCTCCCTGCTCTCTGGAGCCATACCTGCCACCATGCTGTACAGCCTCACCTCCAGTCTCAAGGAATGGAGCAAGCCTCCTGTGGACTAAGACCTCTGAAACATGAGCCCTCCTCCTAAAATTGTTCTTCTCAGGTCTTTCAAGTCAGAGCAGTGTAAAAGCTGACTAAAACAAAATCACTCTTACAATAACAACATTCATCCATTTATGAGGATCGTGACTCCATAACCCAAATACCTCCCATTGGCTCCATCTCCCTACATCTCCACATTAGGGATCAATTTTCCAGCACAAGAACTTTAGGGGAACACATAATTGTCAATAGATTAATTAGATGGAGGGAGCAACAAAAGGTAAAAGCTAAAGATGATACACTTCAAATCAGAGTGACTGTGGAGTACTAATTTCTCTAATTAAAAAAGCACAAAATAATAAGAAGAATGGAAAGAGAGAATTATGAATTTTTAGTTAGAATGTTGAATTAGATCTCCAGAGAATATCCACCTGGTAAAAATTTTCAGTCAATTGGAAATGGAGGATTGAAATGGAATAGATGAGAGTTCAGAGTGGCAATAACGTCTTCGGGAGTCATTCTCATAGAATGAATGGTTATATCCCTGTGATTGAACACAATTGCTAAAAAGATGATTAAGCAATTTTAACTTGCCTTATTCGGGCACATTTGCCACTAGCTTTGCTCAAGTAACAAAAGCGTGATTATTCATCATAACTTTTCATAGGGTGACTGGAATGTGAAGATCTTACTGATCATCCCCTTGAAAAGCAGTTCGAAGTTGTCCTTAAATCAGGCCTAGGGATTAAGTATAATATCAAATATATATCATCTATAAAGTAGAGATAATAATACATCTACATTATGAGATTGTTGTGAAAATTAAAATACAGTTGTCATTGGGTGTCTGTGGGGGACTGGTTCCAAGAATGTTCTTGAATATCAAAATCTGAGGATGCTTAAGTTCCTTCTATAAAATGATGTCATATTCGCATATAACCTATGCACCTTCTGCTGCATTATTTAAATTATCTCTAAAATAAATGTAAATAATTTTTGTACTGTATTGTTTAAAAATAATGGCAGGAGGAAAAGCTTATTATATGCGTTCAGTACAGATGCAATAATTTTAAAAAATAATTTTGATCTGTGGTTGGTTGAATCCATGGATTCAGAATCCACAGATATGGAGGATCTCTAGCCATAGATGGCACAGATAAAATGTCTAAGTGCCTGGTACTTGGTACATTCTCCCATCCTACTTCTAAATAACTACCATTGTTACTATTATACCCAACTTAAATATGCAACCCAAAGACCATCCAAACATAGGCCAATTTAATAGGTACCCTCATTTTGCCCTAAAAAGAGTTCTCCTGCTGCACTTAGGTAACCCCTAACTTTGAAATCATCCTCTGATATCATTCCTTCTAGTCATCTAGAGAATGGCCAGCTTTCAGCAGATCTCCTGTTTATTGTGCTTTTGGAAAACAAACATATATGCTACCAAACCATATGCTGTTTTATATCATTGGGAAAATATTTATCTTGTGTTTGTTTTTATGCAGACCAAAGATCAGAAAAAAAGCTGCCGAATACATATTTACCTTCTGGATTGTGTTAAGGTTGTATATAGGGGTTAAAAGACTTTTGAGTTCACAAAAGTCAACTTCTGACTCTTAGATTACTTTATGTTCATGTTGCATTTTCTGTCTTGAAAGCAATTTACAAATACTAACTAATGCCATAAAATTATGCTACATTTCTAGGCTTTTTCTCATTGGTTTTGGTTTATATTTATTGCTTTCACTTAGAGATTTCCATATAACTTCTATGCAGTCTTTAAATTTTTATGTGATGTAAGTATACAAATATGTTAAATCTGAGTGAGATAGAATAAAATACAAGTAAATAGTGAGCATATTCCTTTTATAGGTGCAATGTTAAAGATGGGCAGGTCTGAAAATACTTTATAATTACTTTCTAGGAGCATAGAGAATTTCACAGGAAGATTTTGTTCTCATTTTTTACTTAATGTTAACTACATCATCCTGACAACTATACTAAATAATAATCTAGTATAAGGATGGTGCCAGTATGAGTGCCAGGTTATGCACTGCTATATTTCCCTAGAAAAGATAATCTGTAATATACAGAGTATTTGACAGAATTTTTTTTCTTTAACCAACCTGGAATGCTTCTTAGTAAAACATGTGTCATTTCTTCATGTAGATTAGTCGGTCTTTACTGGAGCAAATGAATTAAGTGGTGCATTTATATCGGGGACGTCAGATCCTATAAGACCCATCTCAAATGCAGTGGGAACTTACCAGTGGTTTTCAGGCACTAAGAAAGAACAGTATCTAATGTATATTTTTTGAAGATTCTTCTTGGAGGAAGCATGATAAGAATACAAAAATAGGAGCAAGACTAATTAAGAGACTTTTGCAGTACAAGCAACAGATGCATGAGGCTCTAACAAGGTAAAATGCTCCTGCACATGTTACTATTGATTTTGTATTCCTAATCCTGGGTGAGCACATCCAAGATCTCCAATTGTTCCCATGTGAATGGTAGAAGTAAAGAAATGATGGTGAAGATGGTAAAAATAAATGCCAAAGAGCTAGAAGAACTTGGTAATAAAGTGACTTGCATAGATTGAGGGAAAGAGACACCAATGACAGTTCCCAAATTTTGGGCTTGAGGTTGCGCTTTTATAGAGATGGGGAAGATCCAGAGTTTAAATGATTGCCTGTAGTCTTACTTTGCTGCTAAACCAAGAGCTCCCGGCGGGCAGGTAACATAGCTCCTCCTATAGTATCTGACACATAGCAGGCATTCAGCACATTTTTAAATGAATAAAGGTACAGCATCGTTATGCAAAAGTGGCACAAGATCACTATCAAAGAGGAGAGTATATAGACATTCCCCAAATCCATGCAGACACTAAAATTCCCAGATGCCTAAACCCTTATATAAAATGGTGTAGTATTTGCATATAACCCTTGCAAATTCTCCCATATACTTTATTTTAGTTTAGTTTAGCTTTAAAAGAGAGAGAGACAATGAGAGGGAAAGAGAGAATCAATTTTATTTAGTTTTTCATGTGGCTTTCATTGCTCCCACTCTTCATTGTGTGTGTGGTGCTATGGTTCGAACCCACGTCCTTGCACATGACGGGCAAGCGCCATAACCACTGAGCAATCGCTCCAGCCCCTCCATATACTTTAAATCATTTCTAGATTACTTATAATAAGCTGCTATAATAATAAATAGCTGCTGCTGCTATGAGATAAATCCAAGTAGCCTATACATATGGTTGGAATCTCTAAAAGAATGACAAAAGAGGAAAACAAAATTGCATGTGAAACAACAGTGGCCAAATTTTCCAAATTTAGTGAAAACTCCAAACCTACTAGAATAGATACCTACCAGGAAGGTCAAGGAACTCTCAACACAATAAATTTGAAAATCACACCAAAGCACATAATAATGAAATTAATTTAAATCAATGGGAACAAAAGTTAAAAGTAGAGGAGGAAAGGATACGTTGCGTACAGTGGAACAAAGATAAGAATGACGTAAGATTTCTGTTTATGAACAATACAAGCAAATGCAGTAATATGTTGAAGTATCGGGGGAAAAAGTGAAACTAAAATTTTGCACCAAGAAAGAAAATCTTTCAAATAAAGGTGAAATAGTGACGATATAAACAACAATACAAAATAAAAGAATTCATCGTCAGCAGACCTGAAGTACCAGGAAAATTAAAGACCTTCAGGCAAAAGGAAAATTGTGCCTGAGTGTAAATATGGATCTACACAAAGGAATAAGAAGTAATAGAGGGGCTGGACCGGTTGCTTGGCAGTTATGGCGCTTGCCCGGCGTGCGCAAGTATACGGGTTCGGGTTCAAACCCTAGCACCCACTTACGCAGCTAAGTGTCAGAGCAACGAAAGCCATGTGAAAACCTCAATAAAAATTGATTCTCTGTCTCTCTCTCTCTCACTGTCCTGCTCTCTTTAAAAAAAATAAGAAGTAATAGAAATAATAATTGTGTGAATAAATGCAACTTAGAACATTTTAATCTCTGAAAATAATTGTTCAAAGCAAATATACCAATAGTGTTTTTCGTGGTTTATAAGAGATGTAGCAGGAAAATGTATAACAACAAAGATACAAAATGAGGAACCAGGGTTACAGCTTCTAAACTAACTGAGATAAAAACATTTTAAAATTAATTACTTAAAAAGAAAGCAAAGAGGCAAAGGAAATTCAATAGAGAAAAGATAATTCCTTCAGCAAATGATGCTGAGACAATTGGATATATATATATATATATATATGCAGAAGAAAACAAAGAAATATGCTTCATACCTCTCACCACATAAAAACATATTTTCAAAAGGAACCAAAGATTAATGTAAAATATAAAGTTAAGAAATTTCTGTAAGAAAGCATTGGAAAAAAATCTTTGTGATCTTGGGTTAAGCAAAGATTTTTTTAAAATATAACACCAAAAACAATTCATAAAAGAAATCAATTTCTAAATTAGATATTTTCAATATTAAGAACTTCTCTCTTCAAAAGACATTGCTAAAAAATGGAAAGATGAGCCATAGACTAGAAGAAAATCTTCACAAATTACTTTTCTAATAAAGGATTTATATCCAGAATATACAAAGAATTATAAAAATCTAGTAATGAGGAAATAATTAACTTTTTCAAAAGTGGGAAAATGACTTGAAAAAACTATTAAAGGCATCATACAGATGTAAACAAACATATGAAAAAGAGACTCAATGTTATTAGATATTGGAGAAATACCGATTAAAACCACAAAATGTTAAATCCCCTTATATACTTATTAGAACAGCAAAAAGTAAAGAGATTTTTCCATACCACATATTGACAAGGATATGGAGTAACTGGTACTCTTTATACCACTAGTGGGAATGTACAATGGATGTGAAAGTAAAATGTGAAAGCACTTTGAAAACAGCTTGGCAGACATATGCCTATCATTTTACTTCCATAAGAAGAAGAATTATATGTCAATGCTCACAGCTTCTATATTTATAATGTTTTCAAACTGGAAATAAGCTAATTGTCTATCAGCAGACAAATAAATAGATTATGATATTACTGTATTATAGAATAATACCAATAAAATAGAACAAACTACTGATACACACAACAATATAGATGAATCTCAAAAGCATTATACTAAGTGAAAGAATTCAGAAAAATATTATAAATATTTTATAAGTCCCTTCATAAAAAAATTCTAAAGAATATAGATCCATCTATTGTCAGAGAAAGCAAATTAATGGTTGTCTGAGGATTGTAGTGGGTGGAAAGGTTGATAGGATGATACCTTTCATAAGGAAATTTTGGGAGGGCCGATACAGACATGTCTATCACCTTCATTGTGGCCATGGCTCAAAAGTATAGTCATATGTCAAAAATTTTCAACTTGTACAGTTTAAATCTGCACAATTTCTTCTGTGTCATGTCTCAATAAGACTGTAAAAAGTTATTTTAAAGATAGCAAGATTTAAAAAACAATAATAAACAGGTCATTCAGGTTGTGCCCGTCTCAGAGGCCCCCAGTTAAGAGAAGAATGGAGTCTAGTTCAGACACTTGTGCCATTAGTTAGGAAAAATTAAGTCTCTTTTTGTAATTCAGCCACATATTGAGAGAGTGTGTGTAATTTGCTTTTCCACAGGTATTGTCTTATTCTAATTCATTGAAAGAACCTCTTTGTGTTAGCAGCAGACTTGCTATGTCATAGTAATTTATTATATTTTAATTTATTTGACAATAAGCCAAAAAAAAAAAAGAACAAAGAAATTGCTGGACTTAAAAGTTTGTGCACACATAGAAATCAGATCACAAATATTTTTTTGAGTTAATAGAAAATATGGAAAAACACTAAGCGGTTGTGTTCATTGTGCTTTTGTAAACTACATATTTCAACTTTAAGTAGTATTGGTTATCTTCCTGTTATAAAGATAAGGTGTATGTTTACATTCCCCTAGCATGTCCTTCTCCATACTTTTTTTTAAAAGACAGAAGAACAGTGGAGCGGGGAGAGAAAAATCAATTTTTATTTAGTTTTTCATGTAGTTTTCATTGCTCCACCACTTTGTTGTGTACATGGTGCTGGGATTTGAACTCGTGACCTCAGGCATGCCAAGGAAAGGGGTGTAACCCAATGAGCCACCACTCCACCAGCGCTTCTCCATACATTTTGAACTTTGTATAATTATTTTGACAGAATATTATTATTATTATTATCAGAATAAAAACCTAGATAATTATGTGAACTGTGATTAAAGAACTATAACTATGGAAGACTATGGAAATGCCTTAGTTCCAATTTAAAATTGACTTACCGCTCACCACCTGTTTTTATAATCATGATCTTTCCATGTCTGAGTTAATTTTTCATTTTTATACTTAGTCTCTGCAATCAAATTACATATTGTAAGAGGTATTACTATAGAATGAATGTTTATGCCCTCCTTTCCACATTCATATATTGAAACCTAATATCCAATGTGCTGCTATTTAGAAGTGGGGCCCTTTGGATCTCCCTTAGGCCAGGAAGATAGATCCCTCTTGAATGGGGTTAGTGCCCTTACAAGAGATCCAGAGATGCCCTTTCTGCTTCTGCCTTGTGAGGGCACATCAAAAAGATGACCATCTATGAACCAGGAAGCAGGATCTCACCAGACATCATATCTACCAGCACCTTAATCTTAAACTTTTTAACCTCCAAACCTGTGAAGAATAAATTTTTGTGGTTTATAAGCTACCTCAGTCTATGATAGTTTCTTACAGTGGTTCACGTGGACTAAGGAAGATATGTTGGAGCTGGAGCGGTGGCTCAGGTGTTAAGGCGCTTGCCTGGCATGCGCCAGTACACGGGTTCAAACCCCAGCACCCACGTACACAACTAAGTATCAGAGCAACGAAAGGCATTTGAAAAACTAAATGAAAAATGATTCTCTCTGTCTCTCTCTCCTTCTCTCACTGTCCCTCTCTCTTAAAAAACTTTTTTTTTTTAAAAAAGATATGTTGGATGTTTCTTGAGTTTGTGCAATCCTAGGACTATCTGTTGCTTATATATTTACAGAACAAGTATACACATTTGTGCCTAAATAGGTATATACTTTTTGGAGGACATGTTTCCCCCTTATGTCTTTGTAAATAAAACTTTACTTTTTTGGCATTGAGGGTTTTCAACTAGATGTCTGCATGATCATTATTTGGAACGGAATATCAATAACTTCACTGGAACTTGACATTACTTCTATCTTGTTTTCTAGAGCACATTGTGACCCATCAAGTGACAAATTTAAACTGCTTTTTATTTCATAAAAGTTTTTTGCTTCTCTGTGTCCTCTTTTGTTCTCTTATCCAGGAAAACCAATCTTATATATGCTACATTATCCTTTTTTTCTGTATCTATCCTCATTGCTACAATCATTTTCATGTCTTTTCCTTGCCACGACATTAAATTCTTTAAGCCTGTCTGCTACCTCCTTGGTTGTGCTTTTGAACTTAACCTTTTGTTTTGTGGCTTCCAATATAATTTTTGTGTCTGCAACATTATTACATTTCTCTTCTATTTCAATCTAAGGCCCTGCTAGCCTGTTTTTTTCTGTCAAAGTGGTTTTAAAATGTATGTTTTTAATAAGAGCATTTCTTTTTTAGCTTAGAAACTTTTGAAGATATCTCATGTTTTTTATAATTTCTTTGAAATTATGGAGAAATATTATTCTGGACGTTTATTGAGTTTCTTGGAGTAACTTTTTTGTAATGTAGTTTTGTTCAATTCTTAGCCCCCACTCCATATATTTTTCCCCAATTTTTTTTACTAGTCTCTCAGTAGCACCTTTGCCATTATTGCTCATACTTGAAAACTATAACCTGTTTGCAAAAGAATAATATGAGCCTAGGGTTAGTGTGTGGAGGATGAATTGGGGCAGTTTATTGTTTTGTCATAAACATTCTGTCACCAAATCTGTTAATTTCTTTGCCCCAGGGGCATGTGTTCTGTCATCTTTGGACATTCTTGGCAAATGTTGTTCTGCAGAGGGCCAGATAATAAATATTTTAGACTTCAATAGTCATCTGTTTCTGTCCCAACTATTCAACTCTGCCATTGCAGCCTACTATGAAATGAATTGCATCCATTTCTGTTCAGGCTGCTATAACAAGGTAGCTTGTAAACAATAGAAATTTATTTTTCACACTTCTGAAGATGCAGATCCCAGATTAAGGTGCTGGCAGATTTGATGTATGGTAAGGGCCAGCTTTCTGGTGTATAGATGGTGACTTCCCACAATGTCCTTGCATAGTAAAGAAGACATGCAACTCTCTAAGATCTCTTTTATAAGGGGGACTAGTCTCATTCATGAGAACTCTGCATACCTAATCACCTCCCAAAGCCCCCATTACCAATAAATCCCATTACTATTAGATATTAACCCATAAATTTTGGTCAGACAGAATCTTTCAGACCATAGCTCCTCTAAAATTCATAAGTTGAAGCTGCAACTTCCAATGTGACTATATTTGGAGAGAGAGCCTTCACAGAGGTAATTAAGTTTAAATGAGCTCATAAGGATGGGGCCCTAATCAAATAGGACTTATATTCTTCAAATAGAAGAAAGAGATACCAAGAGTGTATATTGATGTAAAGAAAAGACAAATGTGAGGATGTTACAAGAAAGTTACCATCTGCCAGCCAACGAAAGAGACCTTAGGAGAAACCAACTCTGCCAACAACTTTGATCTTGAAGTTACAGCATATAGAACCATGAGAAAATTAATTTCTGTTGGTTAAGTTACCCAATCTGCATTATTTTGTTGTGGAAGCTTTAACAAACTAATACATAGCCTGAAAGTAGTCAAAAAACAATATGTAACAAGTAAGCAGGAATGTGTTCCAATAAAACTTTACTCATGGACATTGAAATTCAGATATCACATAATTTTCTTGTGTCACAAAATATTATTCTTTATCTGAGTTTTTAACCATTTAAAAATGTAAAATCTGCTCTTAACTCAAGTCAGAGCCAAAGTAGGCAATAGGCCAGATTTGACTGACAGGCTTTGACTGCAACCCTTGTCCTGGAAGACAGTCTGTTTCAGAGCAAAACCCAGGAAATCACAAAAACTTGGTTGTAAGATCTGATCACTGATTATTCCCTTCCATCTTTTACCCCTGCTTCAACTGGGTGTAGAAGGCAACAGGGTACATTAGGCTGTCTTAGCTCCGACTCCCCTGACTTCCTTTCTGATAGGGAGCCACACTCAAGGGGATCCCTGCTTCTCCCTCACTCTCCTACTACTGAGAGTTCCAGTTAAAGATCCTAGCCTTCCACTCTTGTGACACTTATTTTTGGACAAGGTTGCATCCTGTTCAGAGCTGGAGATTTGGGCTTGCTCTCAGCATCCTCATTTTGGCCGAACTTTCCATTATAATTGACTTCTGTGTGTCATTGTCTGTGGTTAGGCTTATGGCCATAGTCTTATTTTATAGGTGATGGAGAGTTGATTTTTTTTCCTACTGATTTCCATTATGTCACTGGGCTTTAAGAACTGGAGCAAGTAAAAGCATTTTTGAAAGAAAAACAGCCAAATCATTCTGAACAGTTGGGAATGTGTCTTTTGTTCTGTGTATTCCCAAAGCACAGTCCAGGGCCCTGTCCAGAATAAATATCTGCTGAATCATCAGTGTTCTCAATTTTCCCCAATTTATATTTCTCCACTTCCTTTCTCTACACTGAGACAACCTTTACACATGCTGTATCACATATGTATCAGCCTCTAGACTAGACTCCTCTGACCTTCCCTTCTTTACCACAAATTCATTCTCCAGTTTGCAGCCAGTGATCTCATCCTATCACACATTTTGTTTTAAACTCTTCAGTAGCAGCTTTTTGGTCTTAGATAAGCTCTAGAGCCACACACATAGTAGTCATTCAGTAAACATCTGTGAAATAAAAGATTGTGGGAATCAGGAGCCTCAGGCACTGAAATGGAGCAGGGACAGGTCTTTAAGTTGTAATATCCCTTTTGCCAGTTCATTAAATCTTTACTTGAATCAGTTCTTTTGTCTATAAATACATAATTATGATCATGAAACAAAAATAAGAAGTGGATAAATGTGTTAGTTCATGTCTTCCAAGAAGCAGATACCAAGATAGGAAAAAAGATACACAGAGGGGCTGGAGCTGTGGCTTAGTGGTTACAGCACTTGCCTTGCATGCGCGAGTACACGGGTTTGAACCCCAGCATACACAATGAAGTGTCCAAGCAATAAAAGTCCATGAAAAACTAAATAAAATTGATTCTTTCTCTCTCTTTATATCTCTCAATGTCCCTCTGTGCTTAAAAAAAAAGAAAGGAAAAAAGATACACAAGCAATTTATTGAGAAAGGGAAAAAAGAAAGGTGGGAAGAGCCTCCAGACTCTAGTAGACATTTGTCATAAATGAAGGGAGAGGAGGATGGAGAAGTCTCAGGTTACAGTGCAATTCCAGGGAAGGTTTAACCAGACCAATGGCAAGTCTTGGAGCCTAAGTTATCTGTAAAAAATTGATATAACAGGGACTGATGCGGTGGCTCAGTGTTTACAGCACTTTCCTGGCATGCACAAATACACGGGTTCAAACCCCAGAACCCATGTACACAACCAAGTGTCAAAGCAACAAAAGCCATGTCAAAATCTCAATGAAAATTGATTCTCTCTGTCTTTCTGTCTCTCTCTCTGTCTCTCTCTCTCTCACACACACACTCACTCTCTCTCTCTCTCTCTTTCTCTCTCCCTCTCACTGTCCTTCTCTCTTAAAAAAAAAATTGATGTAAGAGCTGTATCAGTATTCCCCTAGGCTCACCCATTGGTTTGAGCAGCCGGTGAGAAATATGGCCTCTTCACTAAAAGAGTGATGGACCAAGAGAGGCAGAAACATTCTAGAGCAGAAGATCTGTGCAAACCCAGGTATGATAACACATGCCTATAATCCCGGTAATCAGGAGGCTGAGGGAGGAGGATCATTGGAAACCAGTCTCAGCAACTCACTGAGTCCCTATCTCAATAGATAGATATAGATAGATAGATAGATAGATAGATAGATAGATGATAGAACAAACTGGAGATGTAGTTCAGTGGTAAAGTGCCCTTGGATACAATCCCCAGATAAAAGTAGTAATACTACGTTATTATTATCTCCTATACTTCATCTCTTGTTGACCTTTCTTTAAACAATTGACTATTTTGTGGCTTTCAAATTAAAAATAAAGGGCTGCTCTAAAAAAAAAAAAAAAGCAAACATCACCATTGTTTCCTCCATGCTTAGAAGAAAAATGTTCTTAAGAGTCATTTTTAATTCTTGAAGTCTATAGGATTCATCCAGGAAGTTACCTGACCTGGGTCCAGAAAGAGGTGTGGCCAACCACTTCTAACATTTTCCAGGGCTGTGTTTCAGAATTTGGCAACCCAATTATTCTCTAATGTTCAGATGAACAAGTTGAGGCCTAAGAGGCATTGGGGCTTATAAGGCAGAATTTGGGAGGGATTTTTTTTTACTCCAAATAATTCTTATTAAAAAAATGAAGCTTTAAATAAATCATGCCACTTTAATCTTGTTTAATCTTGAAAACTGGAAGTACCAGCCTATAAAAATAAGCCTGGAGGCCAAGGCAAATATGCTCATTAAAGATTCAAACCCAGAGGAATGTTGCCCAAGGAGGACCAGTGCTAACAGTCAAACCAAATTCTTGATTTTAATTTCTTCTTTATGTAGACCTAACAGGCAAAAATTATGATTACCAAAGGACAAAACTAGTATGTGACAGAATGTCTCTTTTCCAAAACTTCTTTAATGTTAGGCAATATATTTTAAAGTTATCGATGAAACTGAATATAGTAATTGAAGAAATGGACATTTTCATGTAGATTTAAAAATGTTTCAGACTATGCATTATTTATTCAGAATGGATTAAACAGTCTGTGTTCAATCTAGTGCTAGATTCAGTGGATAGGACATAGAATGCAATTTTAAAAATTTAATCTTTACCTTCTTATGAGGAATGTATTACTATCTCCCTTTTATATATAAGGAAACTAAGTCTGAGACAAGTGTGAACAGTATGCATAAAACTAGTGAGAGTTGTACTCAAGACTCAATGCAATCTTTTTAATACAGATTGATTATTCTTTATCTTAAATGCTTGGAACCATAAGTGTCTTAGATTTTGGAGTTTTTCACATTTAGGATTATTTGCATATAAATAATGATGTATCTTGGGGATGGAATCCAAGTCTAACACAAAATTCTTTGATGTACAATTTAAATATATATAACCTGGAAGTAATTCTATATTATGGACAATTTTGTGCATGAAACAAAATTCATGGTATGGAAGTATTCACTGACATTGACAGGACTCCCAGGCACCCAAGCTGTGCAACCAGCTTACTAGTCCCAGTGGAGAAGTGGCAGCAGAACAGTGGGAGGGTGGGGCAGTAGAGCCACAGAGCGATGCAGGGGTTGAGCCCTGGAGTGGTGTAGGCAGCAAACATAGCCCATGGCTGCATGGAGCCTGCCATAAAAGTTCATTGGGCCTGCACCACCATGAGTCAGTACCTGGGTGAATAAAGAGGTGCCCACATTAGATGGCCAGGCCCAGATACCCTACATACGACTGCTACAGAAATCAGCTTCATACTGTACTGCTGTTACACACACACAAACACACACACACACTAAGCATACACATTTCACTACTGTCAATCTCCCACTTCCCTGAGAAGTGGGAGAAAATGAAAACAAGACAAATGTGAAAGATAGTTGGGACTTGAGATTTGACTAATACCATTAATGGGTTTCCAAACCCTTATTAGCATAAATTTGGACCTATAGAGTTAGTACATTTCCAAACCCTAATTTGCATAAGTGCAGACCAATTACAGTGATCCAAGTGCTATATAAACCCCTAGCTGAGCACACTCAGCTGGAGAAAGTCTAGAGGGCACTGCTCCCTTTCCCACCACCACCATTAAGAGCTGCAACACCACTGGCTGCAGAGCCCTGCATCTCCAGCAGACCCCACCGGCTGGCAGAAGCAGAAGAAACTAGTTTCACCAGCCAGTGGAAGAGGGCAATCAAGTCTTACCCCAAAATTTCCATTTCAACATGACCAGCATCATGTCAATGCTCAGAATGTTTCAGATCTTGGAGCATTTCAGATTTCAAGTCTTCATACTAGGGTTGCTCAACCTGCATGTCATAATGTTTTAAAAGGATTTGAGGGCTGGAGTGGTGGTTAAACATTGGAGTGCTTCCCTGGCATGCCTGATGACCCAGGTGCAAACCCCAGCATCACATACACAATTAAGTGTTGGAAAAACAAAGACCAGATGGAAAAATAGACAAAATTGATTCTTTCTTTCTCTCTCTCTCACTCTATCCCTCTCTCTTTGAGAAAGAAAGAAAGAAAGAAAGAAAGAAAGAAAGAAAGAAAGAAAGATGAGTCATCATTTCCAGTGCTCACATTTGCTTGAAGAGAGAAGATACATTTGTGAAATAACTGGAGAATAGTTTGAGGAGTTACGTAAGTGTGAGATTATATTCTGAATACCACAAAAGTACAGAAGAGTAAAACACTGCTTTATAAATAGAAAACACTTTTCTCCTGCGTCCCTCTCTAGCTCTAGGACCCTTTCTCTGTCTCTCACATCCTTTGGAACTGAGAGGCCCTCCCAAATAGGTCCCCAACTTTCAGCTGTCCACCACAGCCACACTGTCAGTATCCATACCCTCTTCATGTTCTCCAGCTGTTTCTGCACTCCTGGACCCATCCTTAGACTCTTCTGTGGGTCCCTACTCCCTGGAATCTGCAACTGTGGTCTTCACAAGTTCCTTTTCCTTGGGCTGTGAACACACTGAAATTTCTTGTACTTTAGAAAACTGCTCCATCAAATATTCTCAAAAGACCTATGCTTCCTTCAGCCTTTCTTTTGAGTTTCTTTTTAAAAAAATTTATTTTTATTAGTGCATTATAGTTGTACATAATGATGGGATTTCTTATCACATATTCCTAGATGCACACAATACAGCAATACACTTTGGTCAATATCTCTCCCCTGCCCCCACACTCCTCTACCTTCCTCTTGCCATCCGCTGATCTCTTGCCTCTCTTCCGGGTCCTATATTTTGTCTAAAAAAATCCAAGTACAGAGTCATAATTTTTATTCCTATGAAGAACATTTTTTATATTCATGAATATAGTATATACACTGACTTACTTACAAATACTAGGAAGGTACCTTAACTTTATCTCAGTTCCAACATTTCCCCTTCTTCTCCCATCCTATCATCCCTTTTTATTCTTCAATATATTTGACAATAGGATTAAACATTTACATTTTTATAAAGGCATGCAGTATAGCTTGTTCAAATATCTTATGCAGTATCTTGCAACTGTATCTCATAAATATTAACATATTGCATTTTGTTCTATGATTCTAATCTATGAGTTTATCTACCTTTTCCCCAAGCCTGGGTTTAGCTCCAGCCACCACAAATCACAGAAAACATTTGGCCTTCACTCTCTGGGTTTGGCTAACTGCATTCAGCATGATTTCTTCCATTGCCATCCATTTACTTTCAATGGATGCAATGCCATTGTTTCTACTAGCTGAGTAAAACTTCATGTATACCAGAGCTTTTGAATCCATTCATCCAGTGAGGGGTATCTGAGTTGGTTCCATAATGTAACTATTGTAAATTGAGCTGCTGTGAACATAGATTTGTCTATGTCACTATGATGTGCTGATTCTAACTCCTCTGGGAAAATACCCAGAAGAGGGATAGCTGGGTCATATGGTAGATCCAACCTAAAATTTTTAAGGAGTCTCCACACTGCTTTCCAGAGCAGCTATACCAGTTTACAATTCCACCAAAAGTGTGCTAGTGTTCCTATCTCTCCACAGCCCCTCCAGCATTTGTTATTGCTTTTATTTTTCATCTTTGCCAGTCTGAATGGAGTGAGGCAAAATCATAGATAGTTTTGATTTGCATTTCTCTGATTACCAGTGATTTAGAACTCTTTCTCATATATTCATTAGCTTGCTCAATGCCCTCTGTTGAGAAGTTTCTTTTTAGCTCTCTGGCCCATTTATTGATTGGGTTGATTGTGGCTTTGTTATTGAGTTTCTTGAGTTCTTTGTAAATTTTGGATATTAGTCCCCTGTCAGGCCATGATTCTCTCCCATTCCGTAGGTTGTCTCTTGACTGTTTTGACAATTTCCTTGGCTGTACAGAAACTTTTTAGTTTAATGGCATCTCACTCATTGATTTTTGACTGTAATTCTTTCACTTTAGGAGTCTTGCTGAGGAAGTCGTTGCCAACTCCCATATACTAAAGTGTTGGTCCTAATTTTTCTTCTAGCAGTTTAATTAGGTTTAAATCCTAATTCCTTGATCCATTTAGATTTGATTTTTGTGTAAGGTGAGATATAAGGATCTAATTTCAACTTTCTGCAAGTGGCAGTCCAGTTTGTCCAGCACCATTTGTTGAATAGGTTGCTTCTCCTCCATGTTGCATTTTGACCCCCTTTATCAAAGATCAGATGTTTAAAGATTTGTGGGTTTGTCTAAGAATCTTCTATTCTATTCCATTGGTCTTCATTCCTATTTTGATACCAATATCATGCTGTTTTTAATACTACAGCTCTATAATATAATTTTAGATTTGTTATTGCAAAACTACCTGTTTCGTTCTTTTTGGTTTGTAATGTTCAGGCTATTCTGGGTTACTTGCTCTTCCAAATGAATTTGAGAATTGCTTTTTCTATATCTGTAAAGAATGACTTGGAATCTTGATGAGGATTGCATAGAATCTGTATGGTGCTTCTGGCAGAATGGCCATTTTAAGTATATTAATTCTGCCTAACCAAGAGCACGGAGCATCTTTCTATCTTCTCAGGTCTTCTTCAATTTCTGTTTTCAGCGTTCAATAATTTTCCTTGTAGAGGTCTTTTATTTCTCTTGTTAGATTAATTCCCAAGTATTTTGTTCTTTGAAAAGATATTGTGATTGGGATCGATTTCCTGATTTCTTCTTCTGCCCTAATATTGTTTCTGTACAGTAAAGCTATTGATTTTATGGGTGTTGATATTATAGCCTGCTACTTTGCCAAATCTGTTTATTAACTCTAGCAGTTTTCTGGTAGAGTTTTTTTTGATCTTCCAGATATAGGATCATGTCATCAGCAAGAAGGGATAGTTTGACTTCCTCCCTTCCTATTCTTATCCCTTTGATTTCCTTCTCTTGCCTGATTGGTCCAGCCAGGGTCTCCAGGATTATATTGAGTAAAAGTGGTGAGAGTGGGCAGCATTGTCTTGTTCCTGGGTTTTGTGGAACTACTTTCAACTTTTCTCCATTTAGTTTTATACTAGCTGAGAGTTTGGCCTATATGGCCTTCACAAAGTTAAGATAAATTCCTTTGATCCCTATTTTCTCTAGAGTTTTGAACATAAATGGGTGCTGGATTTTATCTAAGACCTTTCTTTCATCTATTGAGATAACCATATGGTTTTTTTCCTTAATTCTGTTTAAGTGATGAATTGCATGTATTGATTTGCATATGTTGAACCAGCTGTGCATATCTGGAATGAAACCCACTTGATTATGATGAATTATCTTCTTGATGTGTTTTTGAATGTGTTTTTCGAGAACTTGTTAAGGATTTTTGTGTCAATGTTCATGAGGGATATTGGTCTGTAGTTTTCTTTTGTTGATGTGTCTCTGTTGGGTTTTGGGATCAGAGTTATGGTTACTTCATAAAAAATGTTTGGGAGAGTTCCTTCTTTTTCAGTATCTTGGAGTAGTTTAATAAGGAGAGGTGTTAGCTCTTCTTCAAAGGTGTGGTAAAACTCAGCAGAGTATCCATCAGATGCTGAGCTTTTCTTCATTGGAAGATTTTTAATTGCTGTACGGATTTTGGTGTCTGTTATCGGGCTGTTTAGTATTTCAATTTCATCCTGTGTCAATTTGGGGATGTTGTATGTATCTTGATATTTGTCCCTGTCACCCAGATTATTTGATTAAGAGGAGTATAGTTTTCAAAATATGTTCTGATAATCTGTTTGATTTCAATGGGGTCAGTGGTGATCACCCCCTTTTCGTTGATTCATCAAGGTCCATTACAACAATCTACTGATTTGTGTCTAGTCTCTTCACCCTAACCCCAGTCTACCCATTATGGTTGTTCCAGATTTATCAGTATAAAACCCACAGTTTTAGAGTCCCCATCACTACTACAAGTCATTCTCAACTCCTAAATGTAGTATGATCTAGACCAATCCCATTCTTCTAACCATATCACTCTCTGCTATTTTCCAAAATTGATATTGTGGCAACACCAGAATGTTTTCATTTCTCCAGACACCCCTGGTTTCTTCTGCCACTCATATACATAGTTCCTCCTCCCTGAAATTCCCCTCTCCCTCTTACTATCCCAGTGAGCGTCCCTGATTCTCTCTGCAAGATCCACCACTCTTTGCTCTCATGAAGTCAGTATGTTTTATATATACCTTTGTGCTCATACTTATTTTGTATAGTACCATAACCTTTGTGGTATGTGAGGGGATAACTTCTGCCTTACCCTGGGATCTCATTCAGGGAATAAGAACTCAGTTTCATTCTAATTCAGCCAGGTCTTCAATTGTACACACAACTATTACACCACTAACTTTATTCTTAAATAATAATTGAAATTGTTATATAAATCACTTAACTCTTTATTATTATAAATCCTGCATTAAATTGCTTTCTAGTAGTGTTATTTGTATATGTCTTGTCTATCCTTCTAGATTATCAAATTTTGGAGTTTTACTCACAATATTATCCTAGGGTGGATCAAGTGCCTCATAAAGCTAGATAGCAGGAGCCTAGTTGATGGAACTGCTTTTGATTTGGTCTTTGATGTCATTACTTGTCTAGGAATTCCCTATTTTAACCATGAAATAAAATAACTTTTTTGGAGTGGTTTCTCAGTGGTTATGGTGTTTGCCTGGCATGTGTGAGGATATGGGTTCAAGCCCCAGTACCAAATACATGGTTAAGTGTTAATGAAGCAAAGGTCAGATGAAAAAATAAATAAAATTGATTCTATCTCTCTCTCTCCCTCTCTTTAAAAAAAAAAGAATTATGAACTAAATGAATAAAATGTTTGATTTTGAGTTAATTAGTTCTCCATTTCTTCATTTCTCATGGATTAACTCTTTGGCTTTACATTCAGAGCTTTTGTTTGTTTAAAAGTATCTCATAGGAAATATTTTCTGTTATTACTCTCTAGAAAATGCTTACGTATATGTAGTTATGAATTTTCAACTTTTCTAATGAGGTCTAGTGAAAATACATGTGTCATATATTGTACTATCGTGTGTGGATACTTCCAGATAAGTATGACATCTTCCAGTGGAAAATAGAAGGAATTGATGGATTGGGGTGAATGAGAGTCAGAGCACAGTCCAAGTTGCATGTCCATTCTGGAGTAGGACACTGAGCACAGCATCTAAAGAGAGGGGCACAAAAATGTCTGAGCAAAAGGGAACCTATATTTCAGGTTCACAGAAGGCAGAGAGATGCCCAGAAACTAGAGGGCATCTGGAAACCCCTGTGCCTGTCTGGCTGTCTCAGCAGCACCAATCCCAGCTGCTAACTGTGACATATGGTCCTGGCAAAATGTGCCTTGAATGGAAGGATTGACCAACATTTGCCTAAAGTGAATACAGTTGTGCAGAAGATGGAAGTTCTCAGGTCCTTCTGAGTTTTGCAGTTCTGGAAAACTTACTTCAAACATTTGTCTAGATGCAAAAAGCCTGGGATCATTGTATTAAAAAGAACTTTATTCACTAAACTAGATCCAGGGAAATTCTATAATCAGTACTGTTTTTAAGAAACGTCTTTTTCATTTAATATATTCCTTTCTACATCTCTTCATTCTTGAGACTTGGCCCAAATCCTATATAAAACATACACAGAAAGAGAAAACAAGTGGCCATTTTATATAAACTAATCAAAAGGAAATGAAGCCACCCAAATGTGGGCTATGCCATCTGTGGTCTGTGACAAATAGCAAAACTACAGCCATGTTTTTTTCCTCAAATGTTAACTGTAAAATATAAAATCCTTTTTATTAGCACCAGATGTCAAGAACGCTTATTGAAATGCTGTAGTTTATTAAATAATATCATTTCAGACTCACTGAGGTAGTAACAACTAGTTTTTTTGCATTAGATTAAATATCTGAAATTATTCATTACATTCTATTTCAAATATTTGAACACTAATATACACATACCAAAGTTTATATTTAGAAATAGATTTGTACATCATAGGCTCAACTGAAAAATGTTTAAAACCACAAAAGTAGATTTTCATATGACTCTTACATTTAATGTTTATTGAGACTTTTATATAGCACTGGAAATAAGTATTACATATGTCAGATTTACAAGAAATCAGGGAAACAGTAGATTTTAAATTATGTAATATATTCTGTATATAATTTTTAGAATTTTTTCCCTTGGCTTTCATGACATAATTATTTGAGGAAGTCTGTGATCTTCCCCATCTCTTCCTTTCTTCCCATTATCTAACAGGTTTTTCTCAAGTCTGCTTGGGAATGGATATCTGTTATAGCTAAGCAGGTACCTCTGTAGAGAATTTTTGCCTAAATGAAAAAATTTTGTAAACTTCTCTGCATGGCTATCATCAAAATATTTTGAATTCAAATTTAAAGTCAATAATGAGAATTCAGTAAGATGAGTAGGAAACAGCATGTTTAACACTTCACTAGTTGAAACTCTTAAATTATACTGTTATGGATTATAATGCTTTGAAGTGTTTTTCTCCCATTTTTACCTATAGTTTGTACTTGATCTATTAGGTAGCTAACATGAAAAAGATTTAGAAAAAGGTTTTACTTTTTTTTGAGATATTATTCACCTACAGCAGTCAGTCTTAACTTACTTGGATCAAAGTCAATGTGTAATATTCACAACCCCTATATTTGTCCAAGGAAACAACTTTCTAGTGGTAATCTAGTGATTAACCTTTCCCACTCATTGCTACTTAGACATCATTCAGTAAAATTTAAATCAGGACCACTACTGAATATAATCTATTGAGTTTTAAATCAGCAGGTGGGTTCTGGATAAAGTAAAGGGTAAATAGTAAAATGACTTACATGTTTACCTACGATTTGATTTACTTTGGCAGTTTATCTGCTGCTTTTGATTTTCAAGGCTTATATGAGGGCATTAGGAACAAATGGGTCTTTTGCGTTTCAGAGCAGCAGGTGTCAAAACAGCTTTCTAGTTTGACTAGTACTGTAGTATTTTAATGTATTTATTGACTTGATTGATCATTACAGTCCTTAGCCTCCCAATAAAAGTTTATCCAGGTGCTTTCATGCTTATCTAATGCTGTTCTATATTTTAGTTTAGCATATTTGGATATGTAGGCTAAGGATACTTGTTTCGGGAAACCTATTCTAAAAAGCAATTGTGTTTTAAAATAGCAATTGTGTTAAAAATTAGTTTTAAATCATAAAACAAATACCTAAATTTTCTTTTTATTCTTAGAGTATGTGTGAACATGTATTTATAATTACTATGGCTTTAGAAATATTACAAAATTTAAACATTCTGGGGATTCTCACCAAATGAGGCAGTGGCTCTTATACCACAAGGAAAAAAAAAACTAGCTAAGATTTTCTCCCATATTGTGTGTTCTCTCTTCACATTCCTAATTATTTCCTTTGACATGCAGAAGCCTTTTAATTTGATGTTGACCCGTTTATTAACTCTTGGCATTGTTTCCTGAGCTTTAGGGTTCCTATTGAGAAAGCCGTTGCCTGTGCCTAACAGCTGGAATGTTGAACTCACATGTTCTTCTGGGCATTGCATAGTTTCTGGTCTAATTCTGAGGTCTTTGATCCATTTTGAGTTGATTTTTTATAGGATGAGAGAAAAAAGTCTAGTTTCATTCTTCTACATGTGGATAACCATTTGTCCAGCACCATTTGTTTAAAAAGCTGTTTTTTCTCTAATGTATGTTTTTTGCACCATTGTCAAGGATCAGATGACTGTATCTATGTGGTTTTGTTTCTGTGTCTTCTGTTCTGTACCATTTGTCCATGTGTCTGATTTTGTGCCAGTACAATGCAGTTACTATTACTATAACTCTGTAGCGTAATTTGAAGTCAGGTATTGTGATACCTCCAGCATTGCTTTTTTTGGCTTAAAATTGCTTGGGCTATTCTGGATCTTTAATTCCTCCAAATGAATTTTAGGACTATTTTTTCTAATTCCGTAAAGAATGTCATTGGTATTTTGATGGGGATTGTATTGAATCTGTATATTGCCTTTTAATACTATGGTGATTTTAACAGTATCAATTCTGCTAATATAAGAACATGGGAAATGGGAAGTCTTTCCATCTTCTGAGGTCTTCTTCATTTTCTGTCTTCAACATTCTATAATTTTCATTGCAGGGATCTTTCACCTCCTTGGTTAGATTCATTTCTATGTTTGTTTGTTTGTTTTTGAGGCTATTGTGAATAGAATTGTTTTCCTGATTTCTTTCTCAGCAGATTCATTGTTGGTATTATAGGAAAGCCATTGATTTTTGTATGCTGATTTTATAACTTGCTACTTTGCCCAAATTGTTTATTAGCTCTAGCAGTCTTGTTGGAGTTGTTTTGTTTTGTTGTTGTTGCTGCTGCTGTTGTTGTTGTTGTTGTCTTCTAGGTATAGGATCATATCATCTACAAATAGTAATAATTTGACTTCGTCCTTTTCTATTTTTATCCCTTTTATTTCCTCCTCTTGCCTAATTGCTCTGGTTAGAATTTTTAGCACTATATTAAATAGGAGTGGTAAGAGTGGACATCTTTTTCCCAGATTTTAAAGGAAATACTTTCAGGTTTTCCATATTTACTATGAGGTTTGCTTTGGGTTTCTCATATATAGCCTTTGTGATATTGAGGTAGATTCCTTCTATCCCTAGTTTCTTCAGTGTTTTTATCATGAATCGGTGCTGAATTTTGTTTAAGTCCTTCTCTGCATTTAATGAGATCACTAAATGATGTTTGTCCTTAATTCTGTTAATGTGATGAATTACATTTGTTGATTTGCATATATTAAACCATCCTTGCATCTCTGGAATAAAATCAACTTAGTCATGGTGTAAAATCTTCTTAATATGTTGTTGAACACAATTTGCTAACATTTTATTGTAGTTTTGAATCTATGTTCATTGGGGATATTGGTCTGTAATTTTGTTTCCTTGAGGAGTCATTATCTGGTTTTGGTATGTGTGTAATACTGGCTTCGTAGAATGAATTTGGAAGGGTTCCATTTCTTTCTATTTCATGAAATAATTTAAGGAGTATTGGAAATAGTTCTTCCTTAAATGTTGGGTAGAATTCAGCTGAGAATCCATCTGGTACTAAGCTTTTCTTTTTTGGAAGGCTTTTTATTAATGCTTATATCTCATTACAGTTTATTGATCTTTTTAGGTTTTCTGTGTCCTCTTGGTTCAATTTTAGAAGATCATATTTGTCTAGAAATGTATCAGTTTTTTTCTAGGTTTTCCAATTTATTGGAATATGAGCGTTGAAAATAAATATGCTGTATTTCTGAGCTATCTGTGGTGATTTCACCTTTTCCATTTCTAATTTTATTAACTTGGGTTTTTCTCCTTTTTCTTTTGGTTAGTTTTGCCAACAGCTTATTAATCTCATTTATCTTTTCAAAGAACCAACTCTTTGTTTAATTGATCTTTTGTATTTTTTTTTATTCTCAGGTTCATTGATTTCAGCTCTAAAATATACAAAGAGCTCTTTACACCAAAAATTCAAATAATCCAATTAATAAATGGTCAAGCTAAGCATGGTGGCACATGCCTGTAATCCCAGCAGCTTGGGAAGCTGAGGCAGGAGCAGTACAAATTTAAAGCCAGCTTCAGCAACTTAGTGAGACCCTGTCTCAAAATAAAAAGTAAAAAAAAAAAAAAATGGATCAGAGGATATGATTTGGTGGTTAAGTGCCTCTGGGTTCAGTTAACTGGGAAAATGAACTAAACAGACACTTCTCAAAAGAAGAAATATAAATGACCAACAAATACATGAAAAAATGTTCAGCATCATTAGCAATTTGGAAAATGCATATCAAAACTACATTGAGATTTCATCTCACATCAGTCAGAAGAGCAGTTATCAAGAATACACATAACAATAAATGCTGGAGAGGAGGGGGAGAAAAAGAACACTTTACACTGTTTGTGGGACTATTAATTAATACAACTGCTAGGAAAATCAGTATGGAGGTTCCTCAAAAGACTATGTATGGAACCACCATGTGACCCAGCTATGCCACTTCTTGGTATTTACCCTGAAGAATTAAAGTCATCTTACTACAGTGATACATGCATACCCATATTTATAGCAGCACAGTTCACAGTAACCAAACTACATAACCAGCCTAAGCGTCCATCAATAGATGAACGGATAAAGAAAATCTGGTATATATATACACAATAGAATTTTATTCAGCCATAAAGTAAAATGAAATTATGGCATATGCAGGAAAGTGGATTAAACCATCAGATTAAGTGTTATAAGTGAAACTCAGAAGGTTAAGAGTCGTATGTTTTCTCTCCTATGCACAAGATAGAGAGGAAAAAAGAAAACATAGGTGTGGATGGATCTCCTAGAAATCAAATGGAGATCAGTAGAGGAAAGGAACCAAGGGGTGGGAGGAAGGGAGTAAATGTTGGGGAATGATGTTGGCCAAATTATATTGTTATACTATATGCATGTATGAATATGTAACAACCAATCCCATCAATATGTACAACTATAATGAACCAATAAAAAGTGTGGATGGGTTGGGATTTAGCTCAGTGGCAGAGCCTTGCCTAGCACGCACGAAGCCCAGGGTTCAGTCCTCAGCCCTGAAAAGAAAAATCAATGTGGAGAAAAAAAAGAAACAAACAAATAAAGCCACGCAAACATGGTCTCTGCCATCTGTGGTTTGTGATAAATAGCAAAACCACAGTCATGGTTTTTCCATGAGAATTATCCATGAGCTAATTCTAGCAATTATTCATGAATTTCCCATGAGGTAATTCCAGCAATTCTAGAGTTCCAGAATCTCCAGTTTGGATATTTACCTGCCCCCAGACACCTATACAACAGAAAGAATACTCAGCAAATGTATATTCCTATACATTTCTGTAACAACTATGCACTCAGTAAGTAAACTATCTAGAAATATAATCTAATTATACTGGACCCAAGGAATAGCTGACATAATGCCATATTTTGCTGCAAGTTGTACCCTCCCTGCATATTTCTAGCATTAATTATAATCTCATGATTATTGGAGAGGAATGAGTCATTATTTCTAAGAAAGTAGTAGTTCCTTTTTATCTATCCAGAAGTCACATTTTTTTTGGATCTTTGAGAGTTATCCTATTAATGTTATGTTACTGGAATCTAAAGATTCTACTCTATTATTTAGATTTTAAATAGGAATTTGAAGTGGGATATAGCAGATGGTTTAATATACAGAGTTGGTTTAGATTGTGCTTCTAGTAATTTTTTTTGGCAGGGGTCTTTTTTGTAATTGTAATTGAAATACATATAACATAAAATTCATCATCCTAATCATTTTTAAGTGCAGTGATATTTAGTTACCCACATTATTGAGCAACCATCACCACCATCCACTCAAGAACTGTCATTTTACAAAACTGAAACTCTGTACTCATTAAACATTCCCCATTCCTTCATCCCCCTAACCCCTGGGATCTAATGATTTTAAATGAAAATTATTATGTTAAGATATGGTTATATATTTATAAAAAGTACAAGTTCACCATCACATTTCTGAATTTTTAGCATTAACATGTCATAGAATATACATATTATATATTTATTATTTTCCCCACCAATTTTTCTGGGAAATGAAAGTTCCTATCCCTTTGCTTCTCATTTTTCAAACAATATTAAAATAGCTACATGTATCAGAGGCTTATTTTCAAATATCTCCAATATATTTATACTTTTAGTAATATTTTTTCATCATTTAAGGACACTGACATTTGTTGCTTTAATTTCAGGCCTTTACTTTCTATTTTTTCCAAAGACACTTCACATTTACAATTTTCAGATTTTTAAATATGTTTAAATATCATCCTGCATTTTGCTCCAAGTTGTACCTTTCCTGTATGTTTCTAGATCTATAATCTCATGATTATGTTCCTTTTAATGGATTATTCTATATTTAAGACAAATAATACTTAACCATACTTTTGTCAAATGTATTGTTTTATCTGGGAATCACTGTTTCCTCTGGGTTGTATCGATTTATTATGGAATCAAATAATCTCACCTCCAATTCTTATGTCAAAGGTAATTTGTTATTATTATTATTATTATTATTATTAATGTAGGAATAACTCTGTTAGCACTGCATCTCAAGGAAAATTATTTGTTATATTTTAACAAACTTAACTCCTAAGTGAGAATTTTTTAAACATCTGAATGAAGAATTCTACTAGGTTGTTTCTATATTTATACGATTACTAAAACATTGCTGAATTTAGAAAAATAATGCTTAATATTTTATTATGTTTAGGTAACACAACTTATTTTGGTTTCTAACTTTATTTTACTTGTTATTCCAAGTCAAATGGTCACTAAATAAATTTGCTTCCAAACCTAGTCAGAACCATTTAATTATAGTATTCTAGTTAGGTAGGGTTTGCTCTAGTGCAGTAAGTAGCTGTTTACCTGAAATCATTTGTGAAATTATTCTGTTCCTGTGTGTGACAGTGTATGGAGATTTACCATTGGAGGTTCTTTTCTTGTGTTTATTGTCAGATGGTACTCTTTAATATCCATGGGAAGAGTGAATCTTTCATTGTCAGTCACCAACAGTTCTGTGGACTTGCTATTACCCAAGGGCAGTCTGAACAGGGATATAAGGGGGAAGGTCCTTGCAGAGGGGAGAGACAGCAGGGAGGGAAACCTGGTGGGGAGGAGCTGCAATATGTAGAACGAAGCTTTGCATTTGTCACTATTTTGCCTTTTTCATTCCACATTCCTGTACGGTGTTGTTTAACTGATACTTTGAAAAAATAAAGTGTAATCCTCTGTTTTTCAGAATTTCTTTCAGAATATTCAACAAATATTTTTGTGTACCTCCTCTATGCTTCTCATGGGTCTCTGTATATCACTTGAATTATTGTACTTATTCCTCCAAGAAATCCTATTTCACTGATGAGAAAATGAAAGGAAATGAGACTTAAAGAAATTTGGTAACTTTCTTGAGTAGTAACTGTCTTTCTGATGGCTAAATCTAGGATCCTAACCTCTGCACTATGTTTATTCTTGGGGTCATGAGGGACTATTGAAGCGTCTTAAGAAGACAATTATGTAATCTCATTGCTTTCAGAAAGATTAAACTGACTATGAATAGATCAAAAAGAAATAAGGCTAGAATCAGACTAAGAGGTTAGAAAATTATTATAGTTTCCTAGATAAGACCTGAGTGTTGTTCAGGAGGTGTCAGTAAGAATAAAAAGTGGTAGAGGGGGTAAGGCAAGATTTGAGAGTAAGCAACAACAGGATTTCGGGAGAACAGAAAAACATCAAGATAAACTCTGGATTTCTTATTTGAGCAATCGGGTAGGTGGTGATGCCATTCAATTGAGACAGGAATACAGAAAAAGAATGTGGTCTAGGGAGTGGAGAGGACGATGTAGGAAGGACAGCAGAAGATTTTGAGTTTTGGATACATGGAGTTTGATGTGTCTGCTATAGCATGTCTAAATGCAGATGTCCAATTAGAAGTTTGCTTTATTGACCTGGAGCTCAAGGAAAGAGGGTTCTAGATTGGAGATAAAAATCTTAAGATTATCAGAATGTGGATGGAAAGTATATGAGATCACTCTGAAAGAAGGTACAAAGTGAAGAGAGAAGAAGGACCAACACCAATCCCTGATGAAATAAAATAAAACTAAAGTTAAGGAAATCAACCTCTAAAGTTAAGGAAATCAACCTCTAAGGACACAGGCAAAAGAGGAGCACACCAGTAAAATTATAAGAACAGCCAGAGTCAAAGACAGCAGGGACAGAGTGGGAGCACAGAAGCTCGGAAGGATCATGTTTCAGAGGGATGAGTGGTCAGCTGCATTGGCTGCTGTAAATGTTATTGGAGGATGAAGTGAGGCAAGCATTGGATTTAGCACTAAAGAGATTCTTGGTGATTTGAGGTCAGTGGAAGAATGGATAGAATTCTATCTTCTCAGTTAGTAAGGGACTACATGGTATCATGCAAATCTTTAAGTCAGAGAAAAATAACTTGATGTATCTTTCCCATGAGTATTATAATTACCCTTATGACTCCAAATGAGTTGTGTGGTCCTTCAAATCATTCAATCTCAATGCTTCGTTTGTCATTTTGCTTTCATTTCTGACAGCCATTTGATTTTAATATTTGACCTTTATGTTTCAAATTTGATGATGAAATTCTTGACAAAACTGGTATGATTTTGAGATATTAAGAGAGTCATGATGTTTTTACAGATGCTCCGTGACGAACAAAGCAAAGAAAGAGCAGGTAAGTCTCCTTGATCTGCTATGTTTATTTATAGAAACTGTTTGAAGAGGTTCATCTAGTCCCTATAAGTTTAAGCATGCTATGAGTGTTGTGAATCATTAATAGCAAGTCGATGGTCACTATGTGATGTTAAATCAGAATACGTTATGCATCTTGGAGACTGATTCAGTTTATTTTGTTTTTCTTTAATGCACATGCCACCATTTGGGTTTATCCCCATTTGGTGAGGTCAGTTTTATACAGAAAGAACTTGCTTTGCATAACCATTTTTTCATATTGAAATATATTCTACAAATTAATTTGTAATTAAATAAAAGATCATACCCATACTAAAACATCTGTTCAGAAGAGAAGTCCTCTTGAGAATTTGGTATGTATGAAGATAGCATCTACAAACATCTTTTGAGTTCAGAAATGTTTTGTGTAAATCCAGTTATTTTATATCTTAATTTATTGATGTTTTTATTTCAGTGACTTTGTAAAATAAGAGCTAACAACTACCTGAATTACCACTTTTTACCATCCTTTAGTAGTTGTTTTACTCTTGGTGTTTGTTCATTGCAAATACAACGTTCTGAAATCTTCTCATACAGTCCTTAGTTCATATTGTCATTTACATACTTAAACATGGAAAAGAATCCCTTCAAAACCCTTTTCTTCATATCTCGAGAATTATGTGTTTCTGAACTGGTACAATATGAAAGCTAAATCTTCTTTTCTCTTGAGTTTTTATCATTAAAGCTTGATTTTAAAATAATCTTCTCAAATAATGCCTCTAGAAATAATAATCTAATGCTTCCCCTGTCTACTTAGTAACCATCATTATTTCCATTTTTACATATTCATTTTTCTATCATCTGTTGTGAAGCAGTTTTAGTTTATTATTCAAAAAATCAAGATATGAGCTTTAGTGCCTATTAATATCAGCACTGAATCTCTCCTCCTTTATCTGTGGTTTCGAAGTCTATGGTTACAATCTTGGTCTGAAAACATTAAATGGAAATTTCCAGAAATAAGCATTTCATAAGTTTTAAATCACATAGAGTTCTGAGTAAGTAGCATGATGAAACCTTTATTTCCCACTACATCCTGCCCAAGTTGTGGAGCATTGTTTTATCCTCTCCATCCATACTCTGTGTGTGTGCTATCCTTCCCCTAACGACTTACTAGCTTCTCAGTTACCAGATCAATTGTTGTGATATCACAGTGATCATGTTCAACTAAAACCTTTATTTTGCTTAGTAATGGTTCCTAAGCACAAGAATAATAATACTAGAAATTTTCTTAGAATATAATGCCATAGTAGTTCTATTTTATTATTATGGTTGTCAATCTCTTACTGTGTCTAAATGATCAATTAAGCTTTATCATGTTTATGTATGTATAGGAAAAAAATATTATATTTAGGATTTGGTGCTACCAACAGTTTCAGGCATTCACTGGGAGTCTCGGAACATACCTCTCATGAATAAGAGGGATTACTGTATTCATCTGCTATTCTTCCAGTTCCTGAAATATTTTTCAAGGAGATCTCTTCAGTAGACCACCAGATATAGTGACTGGCTGGAACTTTGTCATGAAGTGTCTTCAGTGAGTATGCTGGGCCTAGCAGCTGTCTCACTAAAATTACCAAACAGAATTTGTTCCCATTATTCTGTGAAATTCCTATAGCATCAAATGCTCACACTTTTATCTGTCTACATTTATATTTGGGACTTTAACTATATTTATCCTTCAACTACCTGACAGCTAAAAGGGAAATAAGCAGTGCCCTATTTAAAATTATACAGATGTGTCCAAATAGTAAATGATCCCATAAGTAGAACCTTCTGTGTCTCATGTCTCTTGTTGAAATTCCAACCTCAATTTAAGGAGTTGATATTGCATTTGCCTCAGTAAAGAATATGCTTCACTTCAAAAATGACCAAATGAGGATTTTTCACAAGTGAGCAGCCTGTGAAACTCTTAGACAAACGAAACATTTCCTCTGGAGATTTGACAATGGAATGGAAGACATCTATTTTCTTTATATCATAAGCACACCCAACTTACACTAAAGAATAGTTTTCATTCAATAAATGCTACAGTCAACAAATTAAGAAACCAGTGCAGTTCACTTCTGTTCAGAAATGACAATACTTTCCTAAAAAGTAAATCTCCATGAGGAAGTTCCACCATGAAAATTCTGACGTGGTGTAATACTTCTGGATTTGGGGGATGTGGAGCTTATCTATGAGTGTTTGGGTAGCATGCATGGGGATTCATTCTACCAGAGACTGAATTCTTAGCTGCTTAAACACTTTGCCATTTAGTCTTTCATTTTGGCAGAAAAAATATTGAATAGGCAAGCAAGCCAGCAAAAACTAAAAAAAGAGGCAAATCAATTTTCACATAAATATTTATGGAAAGTGCTCTGGGAGTAGGAAATATTGGTGAAGGATGTCTGAGAGCAATTTTTTTGCACATGTAAATCATGGGAGAATTTTTGAAGCCTCATTCAAATTTCTAAATATAAAATGTTCTTTACTTTAGGTTTTTCAATTACAGTTGTCCTCTTTTTGTAAAACTCATCCTTCAAATTAAATGATTAATAATTTAAATTTTTGATGGTGCTTCTAAAATGTGAAGTCGGTTTCCTTCATTTCTAATTTGGCTCCTCCTCTCCACTGCTCTTTGGTGGGCATGTCCAAGATCTTCTCTGTGCTTGTTTTACCAGAGATTTAATGACTGTGAGACAGAAAAAGCCACTTACCATGTACAAATGCAAGATGGACCATGTTAGGAGAAAGATGAGACTGTGACCCAAGTCTACTGTTTTATCCTTACAAGGCAATTCCTGATGATTCTTTCTTGTATTTTAAAACTGTCTAACCTATGCTAGACAGTTCTCACTCACTTATTAGGAGTGAATATGAAACCCAATACAAGGAAGATTTTAAGCATTAAAGCAGTTAATAAAATGGTCTAAAGTTCAGTGATTTATTGCTCTAAAGATGAAGAGAGGACATCATTAAACTATACTATTTTCTAATCAGTTCAAACTTCCCAGGGACCAAAAGATCTCAGCCTCATGATGGAAGAAATATCCACAACAGCAACAGTGTAGTAAGTTATTTAATGTCTATCATGCTGTGGCCTCCATTAGTTAAAAAGTATAAATGAACGTTTGAATTACTATGGACAAAACATACTATTGAGTATAACTCTTCTTCTGTTTCACTGGAGTTTATTTGTAGTGACAAATTCCTGAACCCAAGAAATTATAGGTACCCTTTACCCATTCCAGTCTGAAATTATAACTTCAATTTAATCCATTAAGTGCTTATTGAACATTTACATGTGCCTGACACTGTTTGAGACATTAGTAATACAAAGATAATTAAGATAAAACTATCACTTGTTTAAAAAATTTATCTAACTTAAATCCTCTCTGAAGATTTCTTCAGTGAAGGCTGAAACAGTGGCTCAACTATTTTGAACACTTACCTGGCATGTGTGTGGACCCTGGTTCAAACCCCAGCACCACATACACAACTGAGTGTCATAAAAACAAAAAACAGATGAAAACTCAATAAAATTGATTCTTTCTCTCTCTCTCACTCTCTCCCTTTAAAAAGATTTCTGCAGTGAAACCAGAGCTTTTCAGTAAATTTGTGACTATTTAGCAAAATTTATAATAATTTAAAGATTTTTAAATTATTATTTCCTTTTGCCTATAGAGAGACACACAATTACCATTCTGTGGCAGTAGACTCACATGAGGCAAAAAGGAAAGTATCAAGCTGTGCCAAGAGAAACCTTAGTTTTGTTTTAATTACTGTGAATCTCTATCTTGAAATGCAAATGCCACATGAAGCTTAAGCACTTTATAAATCTAGTTAAAATACTATCTTCCCCTCTGTGTTTGAATTGTACCAGCTAATTCCCTAATACTCATGTTCTGAGTATTTAGTTATATAACCCTTGCAAACCGTCAGTTTAAATACAGATCAGGAAATGGCAAGCAAGAATTTTCTATTCACCATTCCCAACTCTAGAAGCTGAAATTCATGGTGTTCTCCTGGGCAATATATCCCAAATAAGTCCCAAGTAGAACAGGAGTCAGGAGAGTTGCCCAGTCAGCAAATACGAAATTTATGCTTTACCTTAAAATTTCAGATGACTTTTGCATTGCTGTTCCCTCTGCTTCCAATGCTCTTCCCTGACTCTCAGCATGGCTGTCTCTATCTCATGAAGCCAAAGTGCCACCTGTGTTGAAAAGCCTTCTTTGTTCACTCTAGCTGAAGAAGTAGATTCATCCAACTGAATTCTATCATTGCAAATTCCCTGTTTCTTTTAGAAAAGCTGTTGAAATCTACAATTATATATTTTCTCTCTCCATTTCTTCCCTGCCTGCCTGCCCACATCGCTCCCTTCCTCCCTCCCTCCCTTCCTTCCTTTCCACTGTAGTAGCAGGTCTATGTCTTATTTACTGTTTCATTGCTTGCATCCAGCAGACTAATAATATTCATCAGGTGCTCAAAAAATTGTCAATTAAATGAACTCTGAAATAATTTTTTATATTTGTATAATTATGTGCCATCCAGAAAAATATGTACAAGAGGAAGATCATAGCATTTATCCTGATTTTTATTTTTTAATTAAAATTTTATTAGAGCTTTATGGTTATATATAGTTGTTGGGTTCACCTGAACTATCCCCTGTTTTTGTGGCCCCCTTGGCACATTGATAAGTACCTCAATTTGAAGAAGATTAAGTCATATAGAAGATCAGCATTTCTTGAGTACCTGTTATGTGCCACACACATATTATGATTTCCTCTTTATGTGTACTCATTCATGCAGTCCTTAAAACAACCCTAGAATGTAGGAAGTACTGTCTTTACTATATATATATATATATATAACAGTAAGGGTTAAGGGGGTCAATTTGCTCCATAAGTGTCTAAGTTAGAATTTGAGCCTGGTTCTATCTGATTTCTAAGATCATCTACTTTTCACTAATCAAATATACCTCAAGGAATATGTTGCAGGAGGGGGGAGGGTGGTTACTAGTTGCTATTGCTTGTCCATAAACCTCCAGTATTGTGCTTTATGAATTCTTAAATTTATTAAGTAGATACTTTAGTACATTACAAGGAATGCAAATGAGGAAAAGGTAATGCCTTCCCTCAAGGAGCTCATAGTTAATGAAGAATGAGAATAAAGAAGCCAAACACATATAGGGATCAAACACAAAGATATTTTCCATTCTATTTCTGCTCTTCAGAATGTGAACATAGCAGGAACACAGGCAGGATCCATAAACTCAAGGGCACATTGTTTTTGTGATGATGACTAATGAACTCTTACTCATATGTCCCATGTAAGTAGTAATTGTTAATAAGAGAGTAAGTTCTGGAGACCAAACTAAAGCAATGAAAAAGTTTGATCTTATTGTTTCCAGAGTGGTTTTTTTTTTGTTGTTGTTGTTGTTTTAGAAAGAGGGAGAGTGAGAAAGAGAAAGAAAGAGACAAGCAATTCTTATTTAATTTTGTTCCTCCAACACTTTGTTGTGTACGTGCTGCTGGGGTTCAAACCCACATAGTCACACATGCCAGGTAAGCACCATAGCTACCGTGCCACCACTCCAGCCCCTCCAGAGTGTCTTTGAAGAAAGCTAGACCAGTACAAACTTTTTTAAAAGATTTTTTAATTAAGGAGTTGAGTTATTGTACAATCATAAATGCATATAAACTAACAATATGATATGTATTTGTTCTTAAGTCACAATTACCCCCACATTGCCCATACCCCAGTCTCTTGTTTCTTCTGTATTTCACCACTACGTGTAATATAAATGTTTGGATTGTGAATTTTTCAGAATTAAATGATTGCATAAGTATTCTTTGGATTCTCAGGAGGGTAAACAGTATGCTGCATTGTTGATTGTCTGCCTAGATCCCTCCCTATCCTCACTCCCTCTCCCCTTCCCCCACCTCCCTTCCCCTGCATATCTATGGTTCCCCTAGATTATATGTTTCTATGCCTTTTCTGGGTCTAATACATGAGTTTGATAACCTTTCACCCAAGCCTGGGTTTTGCTCTAGCCTCCACAAATGAGAGGAAACATTCAACCCTTGAGTCTCTGGGTTTGGCTAATTTTGCTCAGTGTATTTCTTCCATTGCCATCCATTTATCTTCAAAGGCAGCAATACTGTTGTTTCTGATTGCTGAGTAGAATTCCACTGTATTACCAGAGTTTTGGGATCCATTTATCCAGTGAGGGCAGCTGGATTGATTCCACAATTTCTCTATTGTAAATTGAACATTGATTTTGCTGTGTCACTGTAATGTGCTGATTCTAACTCCTCTAGTAAAATACCCAGAAGAGATATAGCTGGGTCATATGGTGGATCCATCACTAATTTTCTGAGGAGTCTCCACACTGCTTTCCAGAATGGTTGTACCAGTCTGCAGTTCCATCAACAGTGAGTTAGTGTTCCTATTTCCCCACAGCCCCTCTAGCATCTGTTATTGTTTATATTCTTCATCTTTGCCAATTGAACTGGAGTGAAGTGAAATCTTAATATAGTTTTGATTTGCATTTCTCTGATTACCAGTGATTTAGAATACTTTCTCATTCATTGGCTTGCTCTATTCCCTGTGTTGAGGAGTTTCTATTTAACTCTCTGGCCCAGAACACTTTAAATACAGAGCAGTCTATACCTGGTTTCTCCCTTTTGTGGTCTTCTGGGAAATGAGGTCAGTTTTTAGGGGAAAAGAGACTTTGAAAGATGAGAGCTTGAGCCGAAAGCCATTACAATACTTGGTAGATAACTTTTTGGCAAGAGGGAAAGGATATTATCTTGTTAAAAGAATCTTCCTTTAATATAATCAATAATTTCTTCAGTTAGAAACATTGGAGTAACAATTTGTTTTACTGTTCCAAGTCATTTATTGCAAATAGTATACCTAAAATATCTCTTCAGGCTTTTGTATTTGTTTTAAGATTTTTTTTAAAGTGAGAAGGACAGTGAGAGAGAGAGAGAGAGAGAGAATTAATCTTTCATTGAGTTTTTTTCACATGGCCTTCGTTGCTCTGACACTCAACTACGTACGTGGGTGCTGGGGTTTGAACCTGCGTACCTGTGCATGCCAGGCAAACGTCGTAACCATTGAGCCACCACTCCAGCCTCTGTTTTAAGATTTAAAAGGGGAAAAATGTTCTATTCAGTAGCAACATGAATTTATCTCTTCTTATGTCTAGAAAAATGGGTCTCCACTTTCATTTTATCTTATGAAATATATTTTATTTTATAATATGAAATAATATAAATTTAATGGTGAGTATAAAGTATTATTTTGGTTTTTAGATTCGAAAATATACTCAGCTTGTAAATAGATTTGAAATAGAATCTCTATAAAAAGTGCATTAAAGAAAATATCAGTTAGAAAGCATTCATAATTTTTTTGTTTTTGAAATTGGCTTTAATAGGTATCTTGTTCTCAAACATAATCTTGAAAGTACCACTCATGCACCGTTATATTCATTATTTTTAACATATATATATATCCCATAGAAAATGTTAAATCATCCACCATATTGACTGAGTATTTCTACAGATAAATAACTTTGATATATATTTGTCTCTTTTAATGAATTTAGTCTTTGGAAATACTGGTAGATATAAATGATTCCTTGTAGACTCTGGTTGATTTGTGAAGCTCTGCCTTTCACTAGGCAGCCCTGTAATTGTCCTGTTGAAAATGTGGGTCCTTTTCTAAGGCATTGGTTAGAGTTGAGCTTGTATTAGACAAAAAGAAGAAAGAATATTTTTCCTCACATAATTTTTCAAGAAATTAATCATTGAATGCTATTCAATTAAGTCTTACCAATTTATATCTTCTCTTAACATCTTTCTTTAGAAAGGAAGAAAGATTCCAAAATCATTAGAATAGGTATCAGCACCATCAACAAAATCTAGAAAGTGACTGGGACTCCTATTTTCTTCTTTCTTTCCTAGCTAAGAAGTTTTCAAACCAAATGTTCCTGTAGTAAAAGGAACAGTTTTCTAAAAGGAACTGCCTCTCCTGCATTGTTTGCAAGGACCTCACTCAATCCCTGTTGTTCCCTCAGTATACTCTGCTCTTTTATATCAGAAGTGTGAAGACAAAGTGTTCCCTGACTTCTCTGCCTGGCCAACTCCTTCCCACACACAATCAGGAGACCAGATCAGAGGCCAATGCCTTTATGGAATTTGCCTTAATCCTCAAGCAGAGTTAACCAATTACATGATGTTTTGTAAAGGTCTCTGTCATTGACCCTATAATGTCTATCATATTATCCTATAAGATCTACTATAATTTCATTGAGGTCAACAACCAGAACTGAGGTCTTTATATCCCTAGTGCCTACCACAGATTAGGTTCTTCATACTTTTGTTTTCACTGAATGAAGTAATTACTGATTTCATATTTGTAGCAAACCTTTGTGAGAGAAGCAATATAACTATAATCTTGATTTTACAGAAATTGAGGCTAATAGACTTTAAATCGTTTGTCAAATTTTACACATATATTAACTGACAGACAAGACCAAAGCTAAGACATTGCTCAAATAGTTTATCTACCACTCTAATACTTGATATTGCTTGTTATTTTGCCTTTTTTGTTTAAAAAATTTATTTTAAAGATTTAAGATGGAAATATATAATGCAACCCACAAGTGTAATTTAAAATTTTCTATAAATCTAAAAAAGAAATAAGTGAAATTAATTTTAATAACCTTTTATTTAGCTAAATCACTACAATATGGTTCTAATAAATAATCAAAATAGAAATTAATAAGATATTTTACATTCATTTTTTAGATTCAGTATTCAAACTCTGGATGTATTTTACATTTTTAGCATTTATTAATTCAGACTAGCCATATTGCTAATGCTCCATAGCCACACATAACTAGGGGCTTTCAATTTGAACAATGCTGTTTCTGATTGGTATGGCCTATGTAGAGGGCAATATTGGGTGAGTCATATCCAAGGAATATCATCATGGTGTAGCTAGTGAAATTAGTGTGCCAATAGCATGGGTTATAGTGTCTTTCCTTCCATCATCTAAATATTTGTAGAGATTATTAATTTCCTTAATGGATTTATTGAAACACTTCCTATTTTGCACTGCAATTCCAAATATTACTATTATGTTTTTCTTTTGTTAATACAAAACTAAAAGACATTGTTCTTTTTAGAAACAGAACACAAGAACATTAAAGACAGAGAGGCCTATGATTGAGTCTAGACCCTTATCATTTAACTAGCTTTGTGATTAAGGGCAAGTCATTGATCTGTTTAATTCTCATTTTATTCATCTGTGAATATGGATAACAATTTTCCTGTTCATCACAATTATTACACTGGTTACATGAGATAATAGGTGGAAAGTCATAAGTATGTTGCCTACACTGAGTCTACGTGTACTACCTATTACTTGCATTATTATTATCAATAATAACTATTTCTATTAGTAGCAACACTCCAGCATATGGGAGTAAGCAATGACTTTCTCAACAAGACTCCTAAAACAAAAGAATTAAAGTCAAGAACCAATAAATGAGATGCCATTAAACTACAAAGCTTTTGCTCAGCGAAGGAATTGGTCAAAACTGTCAAGAGAGAACTTACAGAATGGGAGATAATCATAGCCTGTGATTCTTCTGACAGGTACTAATATCCAAAATTTACAAAGAACTAAAAAAATTTAATATCAAAAACACAAACAATCCAATTAATAAATGGGCCAGAGAGCTAAACAGAAACTTTTCAACAGAGAAAATCGACCAAGTCGATGAATTTATGAGAAAGTGTTCTAAATCACTAGTAATCAGAGAAATATAAATCAAAACTATATTAATATTTCACCTCACTCCAGTCGGATTGGCAAAGATGAAGAATATAAACAGTAACAGATACTGGAGGGGTTGTGGGGAGATAGGAACACTAACACACTGTTAGTGGAACTGCAGACTGGTACAGCCACTTTGGAAAGCAGTGTGGAGACTCCTCAAAAAATTAGCGATAGATCTATCAAAAAACTCAGTAATATCTCTTCTGGGTATTTTCCCAGAAGAACTAGAATCATCATATTACAGTGACATAACAAAAATCAATGTTCATAGCAGCTAAATTTACAACAGCTAAATTATGGAATCGACCCAGATGCCCTTCACTGGATGAATGGATCCAAAAGCTGTGATATATATATATAACAATGAGATGCTAAGACAAATTGTCAAATGTCAATATAGAAAAATGAGGAAGTTTGATATCCCCACAAATGAGCTTGGCTTTATTTATTAATGGTGACATAATAATTAATTTTCCACATTATAACATGGGACAGGATAAAAACAAAGTGTCGCCAAAAATATATCTCTTTTGTTGAAATCATACAAACATTGGAGACATTGGAAATCATTTCCTTCCATGGGCAACAAAAAATTGAGGATAGATTATAAAATGAACTTGATTACAAGAAGCTCTAGAGAAATTGTATATTTGATCTATTAAAACCCCAAAATAAGTAAGTCAAATTATCATATTCAACATTTTAAAATAATAGCTAAATATTAATATATATGTACATACATGTACACAAACACAATAAAACATCAATTACAACTACTACAAATACAAATGCAGGTTAATACTGATAGGATAAGTTTTCAGTCCCAGTACCATGAATGGCATCATCTTTGATACATGATTTTCTGAAATCACAAGGTTATGGACAAAATTTTACAGATATTCATGTTCCACAGTTTGTAGGGTATTGTCATGCTGCAAAACTGAGTATGTATTAAAACCATGTAAAAATACTGTTTGTATGAAAAATGGAATTAGAATCTAGTATCAGAGAATCTAGTATCAATAATAACTTATGAAATAGGAGATTTGGAAAATATATAGAATGCAGGGCCATTCCTTATTGTAAGGTTCTGTCTCATGAATTTGAGAGTCTGGATATTTTCTGGCCACTGCCAATCATTTCTAGTAGAAGGTCCCAATCGTTGCAATAACCAAAACTGTGCTCCCCGCATTTTTTTCCCAAGTGTACTTATTTTAGGAGATGTAAGATCTCCACTGAACACCACTAACTGAGAAAGGAAGAGCACCCTGACCAATCATGATTTCCACACACATACACCAATGTAACAGAATGGCCTGAGATACAGGGCCCACCTGCAATGGGAATGAATACACATTTGCTACCTGTTCCTTCTACTGTGCAGTACCTACTTCGGTGTACCAGTTCTGACAATTCCTGGATACACAAATGTTTGTTGACAACTTTGAAAGAATCTTCCTACTAGGAAGCAGAAGCAAGTGGTTCATTATACATCCAGAACTTATTAAAGAAAACACCATCAAATAAATGTGTATGTGATGAATATCTACTATCCCATTTGAATAATTACATGTACAGTAATCCCTCCCATATCTACAGGGAATAGGTTCTGTTAACTCTACCTTGTGACAAAATACCTGTGAAAATCACCTTAAAGGAAAAAAGATTTATTTTGGCTGACATTTTCAAAGTTTCATTCCATGATCTCTTGGCTCCATTGTTTCCAGGCCTGAGGTGAGGCAGAATATCAAGGTGAGAAGGGTGTGGTGGATAAAAACTGTTCACCTCATGGTTGCCAGGAAGAAGAGGTAGAGATAGAGATAGAAATATATATAGAGAGAGGAACCCAGGAAAAACATATAGTCTCCATGGACATGCCCCGAAGGACACATTTCCTCTAGTTAGGCTCCACCTTCTAAGTTTCCACTACCACCCAATAGTGCCTTAAGTTATGAATTCATCAATGGATAAATCCATTGGTGAGAAAATCACCTTAAAGGAAGGTGTCTCATAATCAAATTTCTTTCCAACAGCGTCAACTCTGAACCTGTGGCCTTGGAGACCAAGTCTTAAATACCTAAACTTTGCAGATACATTTCATATCCAAATCATAGCAGGTTCTAAGATCCTCAGTGGATGACTAAAGCAGTAGATAGTTCATTGTTTTTTACTATCCATATATAGCTATGATAAAGTTTAAGTTATAAATTAAGTAAAGTAAGAGATTAGCAAAAATATAGAACACTCAAAAATTATATACTATAATAAAAGTTACATGGAAACACTTATGTGAATATGGCCTCTTCCTCTTGAAAAGCCAAGATAAATATTAATGTCAAAACTAATATTTTTAGGCTGTGGTTGACTATGAGTAACTAAAACTACAGAAAGAAAAACTTCAGATAAACTATTACATGGTGGTGCTCTCTTTTACTGAGTTCATACATGAAGTAAAACAATTTTTGTCATTTTTAAAAATTTTAGTGAGATTTTAAGTCTTGTAATATCTATTCTTAGCTCCAAAATTGACATCAAAATCATCCTGTCATTTGATAACAATTAGCAACTCAAATTAACAAACTCTTACACAAAGAGGATTTTAATTTGCCTTTTAGAGTCATCTCGCAATAGGAAGCAAACCACTTTGCTAGAAAATTCACTAAAGACAAGCTTGTCAGCTGTGTCTATTTTGAGTAACCCTGCAAGATATCTCAAAGGTACATTTGAGCTATCTAATAAGGTATAAGATAATTGGGAATTTTACATGTAAAAATACACTTAAATCACTACCATCTATGGCCTTTTGTTGATGTTGTTGAGCAATTCCACAGTTACCCAGTACCCACAGGATGAAATCCAAACACTTTGGCCATTAAAGGTGTTAAGCAGTGCAAATGCTACCCCACCACCCATCCCAGCCCTTTCATTGGTTTCCTGGCTTTCCTCCTCAGAGTTATAACTCAAGCCAAACACAGGAGACCCAGGCTTGCAAATGAAACCCTACTTGGTCACTTAAAACTACTTCACTCTCAGGGGCAATTTTTTTTTTCAAAAATCCAAAGCAGTGTGTAGTACGTGCAATAACACACATAGAATGGTTAGCACAAACCCTGGCATGCAGTACGTGCTCTGCAAGTATTAGTTCCTTCCTCCTCCCTTTTAATGTCTTCATCTCACAGTCTAGGAAAGTACTGTGTTTGAGACCAGACCAAATTCCACCTGTGTGAAAATTTCTCTTCAAAGATCAGCCAGAAGTAATCCTTCATTTATAGATGAAAAAATTAGCTACAGATTACATAGCTCAGAACTTCCTACCTGGTAAGTTAAAAAGCATGGATTCCATTATAGGTAATCTGGCTCTGGAGTCTGTTTTGGTTATTTATTTTTAAGAGTTATTAAGATATAGTTCATGTATCATACAATTCTTTCACTTAAAATGAATAAATCAATAATTTTTAGTATATTAATGGAATTATATGACTGTCATCATAATCAATATTAGAACATTTTCATCAGTACAAAAAGAAATCCCTCATTCTAGCAATTGATACCCTTTTCCACCTTTGACCCAGTCCCCGGTCACTAATCTGTTTTTCTGTCTCTGTGAATTTTCCTGTTCTGGACATTTCAGTGAAGTGAGATCAGGCTGTGTGTGGTCTTTGTGACTGGCTACTCTCTGAGGAAAATGATTTCAGGGTTCATCCATGTCGCAACGAGTATCAGAACTTTATTTCTTTATTTCTTTCCATTCATATCCTACATTGAATTTATCTATTCTTCAGGTTATGGACATTTTTATTGTTCCAACTTTTTTGCTATTGTGAATTGTGCTGCTGTAAACATTTATCTACATGGTTCTGTGTGAACATGTTTTTTTTTTAATTTCTTGTGAGAATATTCTTCAAATGCTGGGTCCTATGTTAATTCTATATTTGACTTTTTGAGGAAGAGCCAAGCTATTATCCATGGAGAGTACACCAGTTCAAGTTCCCACCAGCAATGTGTGTGTGTGGGGTTAATTCCTTCACGTAACTCACCAAAACTTAGTATTATTTTTATTATAATCTCAGAATATGAAATATTTCCTCATTGCAGTTTTAATTTACATTTTTCCAACAACTAATAACGTTGAGCATTTTTTTCATGTATCTGTTGGCCACTTTCATATCTTCTTTGAAGAAACATCTGTTCAAATCCCTTTAAAATTAGTTTATCTTATTAAAATGTTGAAACATAGGAGCTATTTAGATATTATGGCAGATAATTTCCTAGCCCATATATGATTTACAAATATTTTCTCCTATTCTTTAGGTTGTGTTTTCACTTTCTTGGTAAGGTCTTTGGATTGTGAATTTAAAATTTTTGATTTATGTTATTTTTGTTTTTGCTTTTGTGCTTGCTCTTATAGCTGAAAAACCTTATAACTCACAGTCATGAAGACTTATTTCTGGATTTTCTTCTAAGAGTCTTGTAGTTTTAGCACATACATTTATATGTGACCTACCTGGAATTAATTACTGTGTATGGTGTAAGGAAGGGGTCTACATTCTACACATGGATATCTGGTTGTTCCAGTGTTACTTGTTGAAAACAAGTTCTTTATCCCCTTAAACTGATACTCTTATCTAAAAGGAGTCTGTGTTTATGTAATTTCTAGCACATGCCCTCAACTTTATAAGCTACATTTTCATCTTCAACCATGCTTCTACACATTTTCTTGCTTTCTTGGGTGTGTCCAGTCTGGTATAGTGTTCCCTGCCTTGTCTGTCTACCAAACTCCTCCTCATACTTAGACTACCTTAAATGAAATCTACTGTATTTCATCATTGAAGCTTTACCATCTGCACATTTGGCACTCCTTAAAAATACTCTTTTGTGGTCTGGAGCAGTGGCTCAGTGGTTACAGTGCTTGCCTGGCATGCGTGAGTACATGAATTCAAACCCCAGCACCATGTACACAACCAAATGTCTGAGCAATGAAAGATACATGAAAAACTAAATAAAAATTGATTCTGTCTTTCACTCTCTCTTTAAAAAAAAACTTTTCTTACTAGATCACTATCTAATTTATTGGCAATTCCTCTACCTTTTCTCTTTCTTTTTTTTTTTTTAACGAGAGAAGCACGGTATGAGAGAGAGGGAGAGAGAGACAGAGAGAATCAATTTTTATTGAGTTTTTCACATGGCTTTCGTTGCTCTGACACTTAGTTGTGTACATGGGTGCTGAGGTTTGAACCCTTGTACTTGCGCATGCTGGGCAAGCGCTGTAACCGCCGAGCCACCGCTCCAGCCCCTTCTCTTTTCTTTTTAATTCTCCTATTCTCTCTTTCCAGATACCTGGCACTGCGTCTAACATGTAGCAAACACTATGGATATAAATCTTGTTGAACTGAATTAATGAAAATGGCCTTGGCCAGTATTGTAGGGCCTACAGGCCATACAGGAAGATCCTAAAGAAATCACTCATTCAATAAATATGAAAGTTAATATAAATGAGGACTACAACCTACAGCAAATACGTTTTCATTTTGTTTTTTTCTGATAAATTTCCTGTAGACTTATCATTGCTATAGCACTGTTAAGAACAGATAAAGCTAGTGAAAAATTTATACAATGATAAAATGTCTTGCGAGTGAAGGCAATTTTCTAATGTATCCTACAACCTGCATTAGTAAGAATATTTTAAAAATCAATTTTATTAAAAACTGGCTCTTGTTTAGTTTTTATAGCTTATTTAAATAAGATTAAGGATGTTTTCTTGCCAGTCCGCAATCATTTTTAATATATATGCTTTTGGCTTTATATTTTAAAGAAAATTGATTCGTAAAGGTTCGTTTATGAAACCAACATTATGTAGAAACATACAGAATTGAGGCCTGCAGAATGCAGCAGCCAATGACAGAAAATAAAATGATATAAGAAGAAAACACTTTTCCAAATCCCAATTCTAACAAAAAAGAAATGAAAATTTTCTTTATTCTTCTTCTGGCAAATAAAAAAGAAAATGGGGAAAGGAATAACAGGGTGGAAATAGTCCTTTCCTGCTCTCTTCCTTTATTCTGTAGAATGATGTTTAGTTCTAATGACAAGAGCTTACTCTATTGAAAAAGTTTCTAAATTTAATTTAAAGAACTGTAGATATCTATTGACATAAGTCATATCTAATAAAATAAATAATATGATAAATCTTGCTGTGACCCAATATTTTGAAGAATGCAAATATTTGAAGTCAGAAACATTGCCAGCAAGTAGATGAAGCCATGGATATTGTAGTGGTAGAACTAATAAAGAGCTTCTCTTTACAAAAACCTTTCAGGGGTAAAAGTTTTAAAGGAAATTTTGATGGAGTAGCTGAAAATGGGGAACATGGTTAGGAAGAAATTTCAGGTTTCTGGAAGTTGTAAAGAAAATGAATTGCTTTCTTCCATTAGCTGATAACCCAATGTCCTGCTGAGGTTTGGGGTTGGGCTGGAAGAGGCCGCCTCCTCACAGCCCGATATTAAGCAGAGAATGTGGAGGTGTGCTGCCAGAGAAATGAAATATTCTGTATGGTTTGAGGAAAAGTGAGCTTGGGGTATCTTGTGACTTTATTATGCCTACTATTTGTGAAGAGGGTTTAAAAGAGAACGTTAAAATTATTTCATTAAAAAGACTAATTTTCTCAGTGCAGGCAGATGGCTTTAACCATCTCACAAGGATCATCTCCTCCAACACAGAGGGATCAGGAGGTCAAGAATTCTGTATATTAAGCCAGAAACTTTAAATTTACTTGAAAAAGAAGTAGGATCAACACTACAGGACATAGGGGTTAGTGCCATTTTCCTTAACAAAACTCCCATGGCACAAGCGGTAAAGTCAAGAATAAATGAGTAGGATGTCATTAAACTAAAAAGCTTTTGCACAGCTAAAGAATTAGTCCAAAGTGTCAAGAAATATCCAACAGAATGGGAGAAAAATTTTTCCTGCTGCACCTCGGACAGAGGGATAATATCCAGAATATACAAAGAACTAAAAAAATCTAAACAACAAAATCACAAATAATCCAATCAATAAAATGGGCTATGGATCGAAAACCAAACTTCTCACCAGAGGAAGTCCAGAAAGCCCATAAATATATGAGAAAATGCTCCACATCAGTAGCAATAAGAGAAATGCAAATCAAAACTTCACTGATGATTCTATCTCACTCTTGTTAGAGTGGCAAAAATGAAGAATATGAACAATGACAGATCCTGGAGGGGCTGTGGGAAAAGAGGAACACTGTCACATTGCTGGTGGGACTGCAAACTGGTTCAGCCACTCTGGAAAGCAGTGTGGAGACTCCTCAAAAAATTAGGGCTGGAACCACCTTATGACCCAGAAAATACCCACTTCTGGGTATTTTCCCAAAAGAGTTAAGAGTCAGCATATTATGGAGATACAGCTTCATCAATGTTTATAAGAGCTCAATTTACTATAACTAGACTATGGAACCAACCCAGATGCCCCTCTCTCAACTAGTGGATTCAAAAACTTTAGTATATATATACAATGGAATACTACTTGGCCATTAGAAAAAACGATATTAAGGCTTTTGCAGCCAAATGGATAGAGATGGAATAAATTATGTTGAGTGAAGTATCCCAATCTCAGAGACTCAAGGGCCAAATGTTTTCTCTCATTTGTGGAAGCTAGAATAAAACCAAAAACAGTGTGATAGATGGCTAAGCTAATAATAACCTCAACATGTATGAATTTTTACACAAACAGGGGGAATCTTACCTAGGATACCTGGAGATGTAGGGAGGCGGGCAGGAAGGGGAGAAGGATTAGGAAAGATATCAAAGAGACTGGAGGGAGGGAGTATGGGGGAAACAACTCAGAAGGAGATCTCCAACCTCCATGAGAAGTCCATTAAACACAAGGATTCAATTGGGGGAAACATAGAACCACGGGGAGCCCAAGGGGGGAAACCATGGAATGGCATCAGCCTTGGCTAACTATGTGAATATACATTTGTTCTTGATTGTTTGATAATGATTCCTCCTCAATTGTAAGTCCATATTCAACTAATAAAAAAAGAATTATGGTTAGAACTTGCAGATAGTTAAGCAAAACAAGTACTTCTTTGTTAACAAAAATGAGTGAGTTTTGGAGTAAGAGTTAAAGCCCAAGGGCTGATGAAGTTTCCAGCATTGGGTTTTGGGTTGGAAATGCTTTTAGGATACTAACTTTAATTCTCTTAGAATGTTATTCTAATCAGGCCTGGTATCTCTGTTGAATACCATTAGCCTCTTTGCACACAGTGAGACTGTTGAAGCTCCCTGCTTCTGCTTCCACTTACATGACCATTAACATCTTCTACGACACCAATAAAAAGTAGGAGATAGATTATTGCAGAAGATTCTCAATAAATCATCTGAATATGACCTAACCTAGGCATATATCAGAAGTGTAATTCTACAATGGAGAGGCACACACAGCTATTGATTTTTATTAAGCTTGCATTAAGCACTTAGCAGTAGACAGCAATAAATTAGTAATCACCCCAGTGTTTAAGTTCAACTGAAATGGTATGTTAGAGGAATTCTCAGATGCTAAGCCAAACATACAGTACATGGTGAGTGATGCCAAGCAGAGAACCGGGGAGAAAAACAGAAAAAGTTGAACTATAAGAACAATGTGCTGGGAAAAGCTGTTGATCTAAAGGTTGACATTTGTGTATAACAGAGAAGTTGAAATTCCAGAGTATCTTCCTTTCTTGGTAAGGTATTTGTAGTTCCCGTTAAGACTGGTAAATATAAATGATTAAGTCTTATTCCCACAAGGATGTTAGTATGCCCTGACCTGCCCTTTTCTGGAATGAATTTGACTCTATTTAGTCAGGCAGGTACCACTAACATTCACTGCCCATGTCCATGCTCTGAACATAATATTCAGGTTGGAGAGAAATGGAATCTCATATGCCAGGGCTTTTCTCTGCCCTGGGAAAGGGCAGTAGAAAAATGAACTTATTTCACCCTCTGCCCTGTAGGATCTATAATTCACAGTGCAAATTGTCATTGAGCAAAGACACTAAAATGTATGACAGGAAGAAGAAAACTTGCAACCTCTTCCCTCTTACTTTGTATTTTAAGGATAATTTTCTTTCTGTTTTTGTTTAGTTTTTCCTGGTACTAGGGTTTCAACCCAGGGACATTCTACCACTGAACCAGTCATTTTTGTTTTTAATTTTGAGAGGGTCTCAAGTCCAGCTTCCAACTTGGGATGCTCCTGCCTTAGCCTACTTAGTTTCTGATATCATACATCATGGGGCCAGGAGATAGCGAAGTGATAGAAAACTTACCTAGCGTGCTTGAAGCCTTAGGTTAGAGTCCCAGCACTGGAAAGGGGAGGGTCAGGCAGAGGAGGAACACAGATTCTGGAACAAAACTGTTTCAGTTTGTGCTGTGGCTCCATTAAGCACTAGCTGGGTGACCTTGACTAAATTACTTGACTGTGCCCTCATTTTTTAATCTGTAAAACATGGTGAATTATAGCACTTGGAATTTTTATAAGGATGAAATAAATTAACATTTGTAAATGTCCATCAGTTTGTCCATAATTAGTGATACATAAATAATATCTCAAAAAGTCTCTTATTTGCCAGATACAGATCTGGGTACTAGAGATGTAGTGATGACTTCTAGAACTGAATAAGTGATAAAGAAAAAAAACAGGTAATATGAGTTACAGGGATGGCTTTCATCCAAATAAATATCAACAAAAAGAAAGGCAGAGAATGTGTTTACTATTGGTAGTAGATGGTCAGAGCAGGTCGCTCAGATTAGAGAACATTTGAGCTGATATTTGAAGGAATGGAGAGAGCTATCCAGAATCCAGTAAAAGACAACATTCAAAGCAGAGGGAAATAACATTGGCAAAGACCTCAAGGTAGAGCAGGTGTGACCTTTTACATGAAGACTGAAAAAAGCCAGAGAGGACTAAGCAAAGTGCAAAATGAGGAGAAAGATGAAATGGGCTTGGATCATAAAAGCCGTGGCCAGATTATTTATCTCCAGCAAACAGATTTAACTCAAGTTTGAAGAGCATAGTTATGAACTTAGTTCCATGGGTTATGTTGTCATACATTCATCTCACAATATTTGAACTATTTTAAAATGAAGGAGTAGATGGACATAACCATCAATAGGTGAATGAATAAGCAAAAGTGATATGCCCATAAATGGAACATTATTCAGCTTTCAAAAGTAAACACATCTTGATACAGGCTATAAAGTGGATGAACCTTGAGGCTGTTGTACTAAGTGAAATAAGCCAGGAAAAAAAAGATAAAGACTTTGTGTTCTAATTATATGAGGTACATAGAGCAGTCAAAATCACAGGGACAGAAAGTAGAATGGTGGCTGCTAGGGACTGGGCAAAAAGGTAGTGGCAAGTTAGTAGTTAATGGTTTATAGAGTTTCAATTTTACAAGTTGAAATTTTCTGGAGATTAGTTATACAACAACATAAATATACTTAACACTACAAAACTGTACACTTAAAAACAGTTAAGATGGCAACTGCAACAGGTGAAACCCCAAGGTGGTCATCCATGTTTTGGCATTACTCCTAGATAACTATGTATATATACACTGGTCATTGATGGTTTGATAATGTTTCCCTCTCATTTGTATCTCTATGTACTCTTAATAAAAAAAAAATATGGCCAATTTTATGTTATGTGTAATTTACCACAGTTAAAATTTTTCAAAATAACAAATAAATTAAGCAATTGCTTGGATTCACCTCCATACACCTGACATCCAGTGTTGGGGCACCAGAGAGTGGGAAAAGAGCCTCCTGTTGTCTGTCCATATACCACATAGAATGAAACCATAGTAAGGGCACCCGGTGATAATTCCATTCTCAAGGTTAGTTTCCATCTTGCATTGGGATTAATAGATTAAAATTATCAATCAATCAGGTGAAATACATTACTAAAATTATTCCCAAGTCCAAATTCTGCAAGAAAAGAAGAGATAGTAAGGGACATTTACTTTATTGCAGCTTTGATTACTTTCATCAGTAGGTGTTCCCCTCATTCACACCTATAATTGCTGTGTAAGAACTGCCACCTCCCTTGCAGGTAGTTGAGGTAATGGTCTCAATTCTGCCATAGGATTTCCTGGCTACAACTTGAGTACTAATGAACAACAAGTCTTATGTAAACTCAAAAATAAGGATGCTTAAGATCTTTCAAGAGATATATATAATCTGCTTGCTTTTGAACATATCTGCCAGTATAAAAGCATAATTTCCATTTGAGATGGCACTCTCACAAAATATTTTTTATAATTGTGATTAATTCAACTGTTTCTTTTCAATATTGCTCAGAAAAATACAGTGGGAGAGATGGCAAAATAAAAAGCAAAGCCAAAAGTTCAACACACAAGAGAAGCATTGTTCCCAGAGTCTTTTGAAGTTGGTATCCTACCCTTGTGGTGTTTGAAGCCCTTTTCCTCTCTGACATGAGTTTCATTTAGCCACCAACTGCTGCAAGAGGGAACTCCTGGGCTGCTCTGTGGTAAAGAGATAATGACCATGAGAATAGCCAAGGCAGGAAAGCAGTGTGGTGAGAAGCCTTGAAGCAGATTTGAAAGAGATCTGCATTTTGGAGAATGCCTATTGCTCATTTAAATAAGCGTAAGGAGATCCAAAATTCACGTAGCTTTGGTCTTTGTAGCCAGGACATAAGATATGTCATATATGTATTATCTGATAATGTTTAAATTAGCTAAAATTACAGTGAGAACGCTGAGTTGCTGCTTCAGAGAATGACCTAGAACAACTTGCCTTCACTCAACTTAACTGACATAACTTCCTTCCAGTGTTTTACAGACAGAGTAAATCCTCATTACTCATAGATGGAATATCTATGAAATCTCCTACTCACGAAAGTTTTTTTAATTCAGAAATTTATTTGTTGAACAATCAAACAAGCTTCTAATAAAATAATAAATTTTGAAAATTGGAACCCTCAAATAACCCTTGGGATAACTTTGCAGTCACTTGTGGACATGGGCAGGGTGATGATGTGCACATTCCTAGCTGAGGTTGAACAAGGGATGTTCTGACTTCATGTTCCTGCTCTCTTGCTGTAAATAAGAGTCCTTCACATGCCCTGTTTAGTATCACAGTTTTGCATATTCATTTTGCTGGTAATTTTGATGTTTAAAACAGTTCTCAGGCATAGTGCCAAAGTGCTGTCTAGCGATTCTAATATTGAGAAGGCTGCGGTGTGCTTTAAAGAGAAAATGTGTGGTATATGTTTTGTTTAGGCATGAGTCTGAAAAAAAGAAAACTTGTCTCTAAATTGTTCTATACAGAAGAGTTTGTGATTAGAATACTTGAAGTGATGAAGAAAGCACAATCATGGTGACACAAAAATTAGAAGTTTGAATCTTTATTTATTATTTACCAGTCTCACTGGAGCAGACTTTTTATACTGGCAGGTATTTTAAAAAGCATACAGACAATCCGTCTCATGCTGATGGCTATGAGTTCAACACTAAAGAATAAACAGTATAGATTATTTAAGTCATTTTTAAAGAGAAACACATAAAACAAGGTTATATGTTGATTTGTTGACCAGAATCTCACAGGAACCTAACCCTGTCTTAGGAGCAATGGCTCAATATTCACTAATTTTAGTTAGATAAGTGCCCAAGCGTGGAAATAATAGAGGCCTCGACTCTCAGAGCACAAACCATGTCACTATATCCCATGATCTCGCGTAAACTTATTGAGAGTGTTCTGAACAGTATGTGGACAATGTGCACGTTCTTGGCTTTTGCAGGCACACGTAGAGTGGTGCAGGATTGTTAAGCAAGTGGGACCACCTTCTGCACACACGCACACAGTCCCACCCTCCTCCTGGCAGAGCCAGATGTTCTCTCAGAATGAGTGGGTCACAGGAAGCATTCAGGGAAACAAACTCACTGAAGCAATGTTTCTTGGCCTACTTTCTTCCCCACCCATAGGATAACTCACTGATTAGGACCAGTGACTCAAATGTGCATTCATTCTTAATAAAAAGGTGGGATTGTTTGTAGTGGCAGGTAGGGAAGTATTATCAGAATTTCTTTGAGGCAAAAGTAGTTTGCAAAAGTCTCAGAGGTTTACTCTGATAGCCACCCCCTACCCAGTCAGTGGTGTGACATTTGCCTCTCACTTTACTGGCTGATGAGGTAGAAACCTACTTACACATACCTTGTCATTCCACAAAACTCATAGTTCTAATTTGGTGCCCACATTTGATGTTTTTCTAATCCAAGGTCTTACTTTATTGTTGAGACTGACTTGTTTTTAGTCATGCCTCTAGATCCTTAAGGGATATTACCTCTTCCAAATCACCACCCATGCATTCTAATCATCAGAAACATCCATTCCTTTTCTCCTCCCTCTCTCCTCTCCTCTCTCTCTTCCCCTGCCCACATAGCTGTATGGTACAATTGACACCCCTGAACAGTCACATAATACTCATGCAGGAATTTAAATCTTGAAAATTAAAAAATTAATAAACACATATATAGACATTTATCTATATAATAGGGGAAATTACATCAGAGAAAAGAGAGTGGGGAGTGGGCAAAGTTGGAAGATACTAGATAAGCAGTGGGCTCAAGTTATGTTATCATTAAATATGGATATATGAATGCGTGTGGCGTCTAATCCCTTCAATATGTAAGAACATGATGAACTAATAAAAAGAACTAATATCTACTAGTTAACCTCATATTTATAACGAATATGTGTAAACTACCACTTATTAAAAATTTACTTATAACAAAAAATATCCATTCCTGTATAAAAATATTGTGCCTTTTCTGCTTAAGGCTCATGATTTCTCTATCTCTCTTAAATAGCAGAAGAACATTTTATTTTGATCTTCCTTGTTTGTGGGAAAACACATTCTTCTTGTTACCTACCTTAAAAAATACTTTAAGAGGAAATCCTACAGCTGAGAAAATATTTATGTCAGCAGATACCCTGTTGCTTTTATGTCCTCTTGGAATCTGTTTCTAACCAATATATCCTTTATAGTTCCCTAGTCTCTTCATCTGTATTCTAGGAACCATTGAGATGCATTTCTTGCTATTCCATGAAAACCTTATTGTGTAATTATCTATTTCAGCTGTGTACAACCAAGGATTATAAAAAAACTCTTTCCACATATTACTGCTCATCAATCACACTAGCTATTAAACTAATTAAACATTAAAGTTTGTAAATGAGTCAAGAGGCCTAAAGTGAAACATGCAATAGAACAGACCTTTCAATAGTACCTAGAAAGAGAATACAAGGGAGTAAAAAGATACAAATTTCACCAGAATTTACAATGAAATTTACTGATCATCTAGAATTGATTGTCTTATCCATATAGTATCTGGAGGATTTGGGTGTTTTAGTTACCATTATGGAATATTTTCTATATTCATGAATTTTAGAAACATAAAATAAAAAAATAATAGTCTAATTCTTCTACCCAGGTACCCAGGTGGACTGCCAGTTGTTGAGGCAAGATGACTATACAGTGATTGTGCTCTGTAGTAGTTCATGTTAGGGAACATGCTTGAATTCATGTCTAAGTTCTACCTTTTAGTAATGGCAAAGTTTATCACAAAGTAGTTATTTCTGTCCTACTATTCCTTTCAAAAAATGTCATGATATCTAAGTTAATGAAATATGAAGTATACTGAATCAAAATTATTTTAAAATAATAGCATGAATATTCATGATATAAGTTTCCAACATGGTTTATACACTTCTTACAGATCAGACATTACCTTGGCCTCTTCCCAAATTATGCTAAAAAGAATTAGTGCAGAAACTGCATAACCCCCTCCCCCCCAGAAAAAACAAAACTCCATAAATCACATGCAACCATTCCTACGTCCAAACACAAGCAAACTTTGTCATTATTACCACACCAATTCTTTTCTTGACCTATTACAGTATACATTGATACAAACCACCAAATCCCTATGCAAAAAAAATACACTTACATTGATTTTAAAGCTATTTCATTTACTGGGTAGTTCTACTACTATAGGAGATAAAAATTTTATTCTGTACTCACCCACTCTAATTGTATCAAGAGCAGAAGCACACAGCTTGTTGCAAAGCCAACTACAAAAGATAATGCTTTTCAAATGTTCTTTTCTCCACTTTCTCCTGTCACTGATATATTGATGATAGTTATTATAAATGACTTCCATGTACAAATATTGTGAAAGATGCACAATTCAATTATAAAGATACTGTAATCTCTCTACGTATAATTAACATTATAATTATCCAATATTTGTTCAGTTTTGTTTATTCAGGCCTATTATAGCTCTTGATTTCATCTCTTGCCTTTGGAAGCTAGGTTTAATATTAATTTTATTTTTAATTGACATTTAAATTGTACATATTTGGGGGTACCATGTGACATTATGATACATGTGTGTGTGTAACATTGTGTAATGTTCAAATCAGGATAAACATAATTATATCCTCAAACAATGATTATTTCTTTATGGTGGAAACATTGAAAATCCTTCTAGTTTTAATATACATACATTATCATCATCTATAATCATCCTACTATGCATTGGAACACCATAATTCTCATATCTCAATATAACTTAGTACCTGTGCACCAACCTTTCCCCATCTTTCCAGCCCTTTTGTTCTTCCCAGACTATGATAACCACTATTTTATTCTCCCATCTATGGGATCAACTTTTAGATTTAACATATGAGTGACATCATGCTGTAGTTGTCTTCTGAGCCTGCCTTATTTCACTTCATATAATGACCTCCAGTTATATCCACATTGTCATAAATGCAGTTTAATATTTTTATTCACAACTTGAAGAAGGCATGTAACTTACTCATTACATTTTTTAATGTCACATAAATGGGAAAGATTAGACAGAAAAAATGGTGGGGTAAGATTAAAAACTACTTGGATGTGTTAGAACAATTGTCAAACTCATAAGATGGAATTTAATGGTAAAAATGAAGGAGCATAACAGCTGTCAGTGGCCCTTAATGATTACAAGCTATATTCAATTTCTGTGTTTTGTATGTGTTTGGGTCCTCAAAGAAATCAAGATGAGCTTAAACTGGCAGGGATTTTATTGGAAAAAAATGGATAGGGAACTGATAGGTGTTGGGAAACCCATGCATCTGTGATGGAAATCTAACTCCTAGTGAAGGAGAGAGAGGAGAGTTGGGAAAAAATCATCCTAGACTTCCAAGAAGTCTAATAAAAGGCCAACTAAGCCAACACTTTTATCTTTAAGGCAAAGCTGACCATGTGCAAGAATACTAGATCTCTCAGGAATCAACTGCCTTAGCTAGCCTACTATACTCAGTTATTGGCTAAGAGCAGCCCATGGGAAACATGGATCCTCATCCTAATTTTATTGGTACAAACAAAGCAATTCGTTTCAGAGTGTGGTATCTGAAGTCCATAGACAATTAATCTGCAAGGTGTATTCTCAAGGCCCACAGGAACAAATATGTATTGAATTTGGATTTTCAAAACTACACTCTAATTTTGCTATGAAAACTTTTTTTTTAAGATAAGTAATTCAAAATCAAAGAAATCAGAGATCCTAAAAATTGTTATGCTGTTTTAGTATGTCCCATTCAAATTTGTATGATGAAAACCTCACTGTCAAGGGGATGGTATTAGATGGTAGGGCCTTTGGGTGGTGATTAGGTCTTAGGAGCAGAGCCCTCATGAAGGGATTAGTGCCCTCATAAAAATAACACAAAGAGAATCCTGGCCCCTTCCACCATGTGAGGTTAGAGTGAGAAGTCTGTGAGAAAGTGAGCCCTCACCAGGCACTCAGTCTTCCAGGGTCTAGAGTTTAGACTTTTCACCCTCCACGCTGGGAGAAATACATTTCTATTGTGTATAAGCCATCTATTCTATAATATTTTGTTATAGAAAACCAAACAATCACTATAGACTTCTCCCAAATTCCATTATTAGGGCTTGAGTTTCTCAACTTTCATTTTTCAAAAAACTACTTCTCTGTCACAACCTGTCTTTGTCACTAAAATTGGTTAAATCTATGAAGGGTCTGAAATCTTATCCCCTTTGTAAGTTAAAAACATTAGCTTCTTACAGCTTTAAGGATATTGGCAGAAGACATGAGTTTCCTGGATCAGATGCAAAGGACTTTATTACTCATGTCAATAGCAAAAGCCATAGTGTCAGCATTTGCATTATCTTCCTGAACTCCAATTCCCACAGGTAATCCTTGCACATGCAGCACACTGTGGCACAAGAGAGAACCCTGCATTTAATGAACCTAAAGTTTTTATATTGGATAGTGTTATGGTTTGGATTCTAGGTGTCCCCTCAAAATTCATGTGTGAGCCAATGCAGAAAAGCTTAGAGATGAAATGATTGAGTTATCAGAGTCTTAATCCAATCAGTGTGTTAATCCACCAATAGGAATAAACTGGATGGTAACTGCAGGCAGGTAGGATGTAGGTAGAGTAGGTAGGTCCTTGAGGATGTGCCCTTGTTGCCCTAGATATTTTGCCCTTGTGGAATAGCGCTCTCTCTGATTCTGATCATGTCCTGAGCCACTTCCTCCACCACACTCCTCCACCAAGATGTTTTTCTTCATCTCAAATCCTAAGGGATGGAGCAGGCTGTCTATGGAGTAAGACCTCTGAAATCATGAGATCCAAAATAGAATTTTCCTCTTCTAATTGTTCTTGTCAGATCTTTTGATCACAGCAACAAAAAAAGCTGACTAAAACAGGCAGTAAGTAGGTCTGTCCCTGGCTTCTGAAGGACATATTAGTATCCTCCAAGGGAATTTGGTATACAAACATCTGTGGAAAAAATAGTCTAGCACAAATGGCAGTCAGTTTCTCTGCTTTTAAGGCATGTAGAAATTTAAGAAACTATTGGAGAATCTCAACACTTAACAGCTCCCCAGTTGTGCTTTCCTGGCCTCATGGAGTTTCTTTCGATGCATCACAGTCTACAGCAACAGACTGAAGGAGACCTTCTGTAGATCTCTGCAACTATTTGTCTGCATAGCTCCTTATTTTGTAATTCTCTGATCTGTAAATTCTAATTATTCCATCTTCCCTGAATTCTTATATCTGTATTTTCAATTTAATATGATCTCTGTGTTTCCATTGGGGTACTCCATCTGTACCTCAATTCAGAAAGTACTTCCAGGCTGAAAGATGAGTCATTGTAGGGATTATCTATTTCGCTCTTCTCAGGAGTCACAAGCTCTGTTATTTTGTAATTTTTGTCCATTTTCTATTGTTTGCCATGTGTCTTTAAATCCAGTACCAATTACCAAATTACCAATTCTATACCAACACAGTAGAAGCAGATGTACTCATTAAGTGTGTGTGTGTGTGTTTAAACAATTTCTGGTATAGTTATTAAAAATTAGTAGGATTTTAGTTGATAGATATAAAACTAAAATTAATTACATACCTAAAACAGGACAGAATAATGTGACAGTTATGTTGAGGCATAAAATGTTCCATTTTCCATGTGTGCTTTCATGAAGCAGAGACTACAGTCTGAGGGTACCTTTCAGGGAGACTAACAAGGCCAATGTGTCTGGGGGAAAGCCAGTGACTTGAATGAAGTGTCATTCTGAGAAGCATTAGAGCAGCCCTCCCATCCCACAGGCTCGCTGTGACACCTTTGGGAAAATGTCATGTTGACTTCTTTGATGCTTTCTTATATTTTATAGTAAGTGTTTCAGACATGAATACAAGTATAGTCATTTATTGAGATCTGCAGGGAACTGATTCCAGTACCCCCATGAATATCAAAATCCACAGATGCTCAGATCCTATATAAAATGGCATAGATACTATTTACATATAATCTATGCATGTCCTCTTATAGACTTTAAGTCAACTTTGGATGCCTTGTAATAGCCAATATGATGTAAACACTGTATAAATAGTTATTATACTTAAGGAAAATTAATAAGGAAAAAGTCTATGTTATATGTGTTTGGTAGAGATGCAATGTTTTTTCTTCAAATAATTTCAATCCTAGGTTGGTTGTCCAGAGATTCAGAACTATATATGGAGAGAGGGTGTGTGACTGTATCTTTCTTCCTTAGGTCAAGACCTTCAATCTTTTATTGATTATGAAAATGATGGCTTGATCCTTCCAGGTATGGAACTGGAGGTATTGCCCAGGTTTAGACATACTTTCATAACCCAGAAAGCACAGGTTAAGGCTGAGACTTTATTGGGGAAAATTGGTTTCCAATTGGTACCTTTACTTATTTTGACAGTTACCTCAGGACCAACTTAATGAAGAGGAAAAACTGAGGGAAGAATCTGTCATTCTCTTCGATAAATCTCTTTTCTAAATTGAACCAAACACTAGCACAGACAATGGCCTGGTTTATTTCTCACCTTTTCTCATCTTTGTCATTTCATCTCTCTCTCTATTTTATTTCCATGAAAATAATTGTACATTATTTCAACTCTTTCAATTTATGATCTTATAAAACCAATTAATTGCATTACAAAGCCAATCAATAGCATTATGAATAAATACATTCACCAAGAATGGATTTAAACTGCTTGTTATTTTATTCAGAAGGTGAATGAATTTTTTAGGTCTCACTAATAATCCATTTCACCAGAACATATTTAACAAAGCATTAATTTGCCTTTTTAGTATAATTATGAATTAATGTGAAGAAATTAGTAGATCTTTTAAAAGTCATTCTTATTTCGAACTATAAGATATGATTGACAGAGTACAACCACACTAGCAAGGGAAAATCTAGTTGTTCCTCAACCTGTATCCTAAGTTTTCCTCCCCACTGCTGCCTTAATTATATTTGTTCATGAAAAATGAAGCAAGTGCAATCATGTTACTTGAAGACTTCTGATGGTCCCCTATTTTCTGATGCATACGCTAAAACATGTTAGAGAATAAAAGGACCTTTATAATGTCAGCCTAGTTTCCAACCTCCAACATTTTTTGCTGTTATCTTATCTTAGGATTCTGTCAGTGAAATTTGCTTACACCATAACCAGGTCAGAAGGCTTTTTCAAGATTCCCTACCTTTGCTGTGTCTTTGCTTGGGTTATTTAATCTGCTTAAGTCCTCTGTGAAGGACTCAATGCTCTGGCCAAAGTTGTTTGCTTATTCTTTCTCACCTCTTTCCCATTTCTGTCCACATGAAATGCCCTAGAACATCCCAGCATGTTCTGTGCTTTAATCAGTTACCACTGTTCTCCAATTACTACTATTTTGTACGTGTATCATATTGATCAACAAGAAGTCCCATCTCTTTCCAAGAGTTTCCACCCTAAATATTCATGAAAATCCTTTGGCTTCACCAGACTACAGCAGAAAGAGGACACTAATGTTCTGGAGCAGCGTTCAATACAAACCTCAGGCAATTTATCTGTCCTGCCGGTATGATAGCTGGTAGCTACATGTGGTGATGAAGTATTTGAAGTATGGCTAATGTGATGGAACAACTGCATTTAAATTTTTTTAAATTTTAATACAATATAAATACATATATGCAGCCAGTGGGTACCACATTGGACAGTGCAGTTCTAGAGTTCTCCTAGGTCTGTAGATCAATTCATAGGACTGTTGTCCAGGAGTTGTTTATAATAAAAATCAGAATAATTTGTTAAAATGGAAGCAACAGGTTTACAAAAATTAAGAAACAATTAGGTCATATGATTGTGAGAATTATTTTCTGTTTTTACTCTTCAGGGATTAATTACATAAAATTCGGCCTGCAAGTCAGGCACAGTGATTCATGCCTATAATCCCAGAAACTCAGGCAGCAGAGGCAAGAGGACCACAAGTTCAAAGCTAGCCTCAGCAACTTAGTGAGACCCTGTCTCAAAATCAAAAATAAAAAAGGGCTAGAGATCTAGCTCAGTGGTTAAGCACCCCTGGATTCAATCCCCTAGCATACACACACACAAAAAATTCAGCATGCTTTTTTACAATATTCTGCAACTTTTCTTCATCATTCAAGTTTTGTTGCCCTTAAACAAGAGTCTTAATTTACTACTTTGTCCAGTATTTCCTTATACTTTTATGAGTATCCTGCATGTAGAGAACACAAATTAAATGATGGGGAGCTTTTGGTTAAACTATTCAGTAAAAACCTAGACAAGGAAGATTGCTTTAATGAAATATGTAAAAATATAGCAATCACTCCTGAATGAATTGCTTGCATTCATCATGGTTATAATAGGGATGCAAATTCAGTGTGAAAGTTAAAGCGCAAACTAGATAGACCTTGGTCAAATTATTCAATCTAAATTTCACAATATCCTGTTTTATAAACCAAAGTTAATAATACTTTACAACCCAATGAGAGAATTCACAGAAAGCCCTTAGCTTAGTTTCTAGCACAGAGTGAATAGTTAAACTTCAATCAATATTTTACTCTATTATATTATTATTTTATTAGTATTCTCATGTATATAGAATTTTAGTTGAAAAGCACTTTCAGAACAACTTTCAAAGGCTGGTAGACATTCCTTCCCACTTCATGATTATAATTGGAAGTTGGGAAATTCTAGCAATTTCCCCAAGTACCAGCAGGTAGAAAACATTTACAGACTGTATAACCCAAGCAAAGCCCACTGCCATTGTTATTAGTGATCACCTTGCTGCCTTTTTAGACATGATCAGCAATTCATTTCTTCATCTTCATATTGTACAATCTAATCTGGTTTTTAGCAAATGTTGCTGCTTGTCAGAAATACTCTCTTCCTAGGATTGTCTGCCTTTCCAGCCACACATGGCTATTATGTTTTAAATCTTTTCCTCATACATTGGGTGAACAGTGCTTCATAATGTGCAGTAGTGGCTTGCGTAAGCATTGGCACACCAATTTTTCAAATTCCTCTTATCCCTGCCCAAGAGCAAACACTTATGGTTTACCTCTGAAAAGCCAGGCCAGCATCTGAATCTGGAGCTCAACAAATGTGTCTTTGTTTCAGTGGATCTTGACATCAGTTATAAAAGCTCTTAGACATCTGCCAAGAGCATTTGCCATATTGTACCTTACAAGTAAGAGACAAAGGGCTTTGGAATAATTAAAATATGATTTCTACATTTTGTTTATTCAGGACTCTATCCTGTATTTTTTATGCCAGACACATTTAAATGGAAGTTACTTGAAAGGTGGCTCTTATGAGTCTTAGAGGATACTCAACTCATACTCAATGCATATTTATTAGGTGATATTATGAACTGATTTCTCTTCTTAATTAAGCAGAGTATTAAAATGTGGTTAAATGAGGGCAAAACTCTATGGCTACGTTTGTTCCACCTCTTCAGACAAAATACGGCAGCCAAATGAATATGGCATGCTTGACATGCAAACAAAATTTGAGTCTCTTTATTCTGTAAAATATTTGGCATGGGGCAAATATTTTACATTAAAATTTCTGATTAATAAATGTGAGCTAGACTACTGATCTTCAATTATGTGTATATGATCATGAGCACTTCACCTCCATTTGTTTCTTCTTCGGCAAAGCAAAGAAGTTGAGGAAAGAATTCTCATGAAAGAATCAAATTCTCACTTTACTTATTGACATGATACAAGAACTGGACCATCTGTGAAAACTTTTCGTATTGTAGATTAGTACTGCTAAGGTATTGACAGCAATAATAGTTTAGGATATTGTGCTATGTAGGTTTTTAGAAGGCAATCATTATATAGTTGGCTGGGTTCATTCCAGAGAATTCTGAATATTTGTTTGATAAGTAATTATTGACCCAACGCTGACAATCAATGCCTTATGTTTCTCTGCTGACTTCCTGAGCTGTACTTTATCAAAGACTCCCTGTTCCATCATTTGTGAAACCCAGCTAAGGGTCATTTGTAACCAATACTGTCACATTCATGCGTTTCTTTAATGTATTTTGATGTTTAAGAAAGTTTTCCAAGGGGCTGGAGCTCAGTGGTTATGGTGCTTGCCTAACATGCACGAGGATGTGGTTTCAAACATGAGCACCACATACACAGTGAATTGTCAGAGCAACAAAGGACACATGAAAAACTAAAGGGAATTGATTCTCTTTCTTTCTACCTCACACTGTCCCTCTCTCTCCTTAAAAAAAAAAGTTTTCCAAAATTATGTGCTAAAGTAGTATATAATGTACTTGGTCTGTTTATCAGTCCTATATTTACTCTGCAGCAACACTACTCTGGCAATATTGATTTACAGTAATACTTCTGCTTATAATTCAAAACACCTGGAATCTGATTTAAAAATAAGCTGCAAAAGTATCAATCAGCCATGATTTTGAAATGCAATGAATGTTGAAAGACAAAATTCATGAAAGTTGAGCTACTCATTTTGAAGGATTTGTAGTTGTTATTTTTTTCTAATTGTCAATGTTGTTTGTTCTGCTTTTCCTTCCCTAGAGCACAATAATATTATACTTATGTAGGTTGTATCCATTTCTAAGATATAGTCATTTATTTTAAAATAAAATGTAGTTAATTTTCATGAATTAATGATGATTTCTTGTTACGGTTTTACTGTAACTCAAACTGAAATTTTCTAGTCTCTGAGATTGGGAAATTTTTTGTGTGACACTCACACTCGCTTAGAAAAGTAATATATAACAGTGATTAAGGTTTTCCAAGTACTGCCCAGAAAAAATCAATGTAATAGAAAGGAAATTTAGAAGTACAAACTAGTGTATGAAATGGCTCCTGAAAATACTATATACAATCATCCAGAAATATAAGAGGGCCACAAAGTTGTTCAGTAATGCACCTTGAGTTGTTTTCCTCTTGGACAAGTATGTAAAATGAAAATAACTCCTGCATCTTGCAGATGGATGGGGTTTCCTAGCCACCAGCACCACCAGAGCAAAAGCCTGGTCAGTATAGCTTGGATTATTCTCTTGAGGGGTTGGAATGGCAGCTCCCCACCTTCCAGGACCAAGAATAACAACTCTTCTTATTCTTGTTCATAGCATTTCTGAAATGAGAAAAATGCATTTCCTGAATTATATTTCCAAAAGCACTGACAGATTTGCATTAATTCATCTCTATCCTCTTGTTTCTTTTTTGTGACAAATGCTATAAATTTTTGAATAGGAGGTTGGAGATCTTGTTATCAAGTAGAACAAGGCTCATGCTACAAAAAGTGAGCACTGGTGCCCTTGGAATCCCCAATAACTTGTTCGAGCAAATGAAGTCTAAAGAAAGTCAAGTCAAGAATGGTATTGGGAAGCAAAACTCAAGTTCTATATATCCTATAGCAATTTATCCTGGTACTTTCTCTAGTGGTAATGCTAGGCAAAGCAACCCCATACCACAGCCAGGGGATGCTTTTTGGTTCTGATTTTACAAATGAATTTAAACTCAGTAATTATTCTAGTTTTGTAAAATCATCAAATTTGGGGATAGCGCTTCATTTTTATTTGTTAACAATAGCTTACATAGTGCTGTTCATATAATAAGTACATAAGAGGTGCATTTTATTGAATTTTCTGAATGTTTTGCCTTTTCCAAGTCCTAGCATTTTCCCTCCTATTCTTGATTTGACACATTCTATTTATGAAATATTTGCTGCTAAAAGTGACCTCCATCTTTCTTTTATCCTTGCATTAAAGAAAGGTAACTTGGCTCACACTTGATTCTGTTTCTTCAATTGATATTTTAAAATAACACTAGGAAATCAGACAGATCTTTAGTAATGGAACTTTAAAAACTCTTTTGAAGGAAATGAAAGGTGGGAGGTGGTGTGGATTTCATGAAAATCAAAGGGAAATCAGTAGAATAGAGGAAAGAAACTAGGGAGTGGGAGACCAGTCTTACTTCCTGTTAATCAAAGCCAGACTATGATATACTTTAAAATACAATAAATGAAAACAAATAAAATGAAATGAACCTAGCAAATTGATTCTAATTATAATCAACATGATTATTATACTATATGAGTATGTAATATACATGTAATTATAGTAAACTTTTATGTTATTTATATATTTAAAGTAATTAAATGTTAACATATAATTTGAATATCAGAAGATGACATTTCTCAAGCAAATTCTTTTAATGTTTTCTTTATATAGTCTCTGTAGTTTATGGTGGGAAAAGGATTTGCAAACCTGTCTGATTACAGAATAAAAGGAAAATAAACAGTTGAAACTGGTAGGTGAGGAAGAGAATTCATGGAACTGCACACCAGCCCTAGCTCAGCCCACCTCTCTGCTTCCTTCACTAGAACGCTCCTCAACCCTCCTTTACCAGAGTTCTTCTTCCATCACACTCTCAATTGAAGGAGTAAAGGACCCTTTATCTCCCAAAACTGTTTAATCACTGGGTTCATTCTTTCATCTATCCCAGTTACAACTACCTCATGCATTTGAGTATTTCTTTAGTAGGACCTCTAACCCTTGAATGATTGATGGGGCAAAAATGTAAAGAGGCAACAAGGTCCTTGGAGCTGGGACACCGAAGTCCCATTGGCACCTGCAGCAATACTGACACAATGATTGAGATCTGCCGTAAGGCTATTGATATTAGGATTGATCTCAGAGTGGAGGGCAGATCTCAGCCTGCCAGTTGGAGTAATTTTTGGTGCAGCTGCCAAGCTGCAGGGCAGAGAACCAAGTAGGTTATTTCATCTCCATATGCTTCAGTGAGTCAGGATAGGGTGTGTCCAAAAGGGGAATTAACAATGCAGGACAGTGCATTGTTTCTAATTTCCAAAGGCCTGTAAGAGTTTAGAGAAAATAGACATCACAAGCTTCTAGAAGAGATGTGATTTAGCTGAGCTCTGAAGAAAGGGCAGAATTTATATAAATTAACCCAGGAAGACAGCAGACATCTCAACAGTGGTACTTGAACCTCAGAATCTTGTTAAATGGCTTCCTCCATTATGGGATGTCAGCTTGTGCCCCATCTCTGTAGGCTTTAGACAACTATCACAACAGCCAAGAGCTCTTTCAAACCTATAGACTTTCTTCTGCAGAACACAGCCATGTGGTTATACCTGTCCTGTGACTCCACTGCCCCCACTCTTACCTCTGCCAAGTCACTCAGATATTAGTCCTCTGTCGGCAGATAAGGGCAAGCCACAAACAAATGGTCACTTCCAGGCAGCTGCCTTTGATCTCTGCCCATTTACTCTAAACTTAGCTATTCCTGTTCAATTTACTTTTAGTTCTCACAACTCAGCCTTGATCTTTGTTTCCACCTCCTGTTCGCAAGCCATCTAGGTATTCTTTGAGGCTTCTGGGATCTGGACTTCCAATGCCTGTTGGCTCTGCTCCCCTCCTGATTCTGCCATTTCCTGTGGTTGGGAATGAAAAATTCTATGCTGCAGTCTCTACCTTAAAAAATACTGTTAGATCCTAATCACCCCTCAGATCCCTTGTACTTTCTGTTTTTCTCATCCTAGTATCCTAGCCCAGGACACACTCATTTGTGCAAAGACACCACACAGCAGGGAGGAGAGGCCCCTCAAGTGTGGGGCCCCTTGAGACCAGTCACCACATTTTTTCATTTTGAATCCCCTGCACTCAGAATATTCCCTGCACAAAATAGGTGCTGCTGTTAACTGTGACCCATGATAAAGCACAACCATTCTTGTCAGTTTCAGCTGAGATTCCCTACTGTTGAGATCAAGGTATCTTATGCCAACACTTTCCACCCACGCCTCAGCTCCAAATCAAGATAGTAGAAGGCCTATGTGGATTGGCAAAGAAGGTGGTAAAAATCTGTTTTCCTCAGTCCATCATGATCTCCCAGTTTTAAAATGGTTGAAAGGGAAAAGCAAAGAGAGCAGACATGTTTTTTGTAGAGTGGTCAGTATGCTGTACTTCCCTGTTGTCCTATGTCAAATGAGGGGACCCCTGGGACTTTAGTGCCACGAGGAGATCAGAGAATTTGAAGTATATTCTCTGGACTTTGGAAGACCCAAATAATGGTATCTAATTCCTTTCTGGGGAACAGAAAGACAAATGGCTGCTATGCACTGATCTGCCTGACACTCAACAGAATGAGGCAGACATTAGGAGAAAACCTCACCCACTAAGGACAGTGGATTCAGATCCTTGATTTGGGGCTGCAAGTGCTCATCACAGGAGAAACCACCATGAGAACTGGCAATAGGGGACCTGGATGGGGTAGGCAACTAAATGCTTAAAGCCAAGAAAGAAATCCAGTAGTGTGCCACGTGGGAGAAAAAAATCAGCATAGTATTCTGCCACACTAGAGGGCACAGATATGGCACTCTTCTGGCCAATTAGCTAAGCATTCTCTGCATGTTCTCAGCAACTTCCAAGGAAGCAGTGGTCTAAGGAAAGCAGAATGGGGACAGGGGGCAGTAACTGGAAAACTGAAGACAAAGGCAAATTGGATCAGATGTGAAGCTTTTCATAATTACTGTGGACTGGATGTTCCAATTATGAAAATGAGATATTTTTAGGATCAAACATGACCAGATTACTTTTAATTAATTGTGTGATCTGCAGAACCTTGGCACTTTGGGCTTCATTCAGAGTGAGGAAGAACTGGTCCAAAAGGAAGGTTTGAAAGCAAGATTTGGAAAAAGAAAGTGAAGCTGGTATCTTTTTGTGTGCAGTTGATATTGATATCAGTGTAGGAGATGAGTAAATAAGGAATAGATGAGTGAATGAATCATTGCAAAGAAATAATAGCAAATTCAGTCATATTACTCAATTTGGCTCAACAAACATTTATTATAAATTAAACTTGTAAAATGATTTCTACTTCCCTTTCTAGTTCCTCCTTATTTCTGCTGTTAACCATGTCAAAACTGGTCACTGTGTGTTGATCATTCTAGGTCAATACTTTTTTTCCTCACAGTGTCCAGTTTCCTTGGCTTCTGCTCTCCTCATTTCTGAGAAATTTTCCTCTTGTGCTCATAGCTGAGGACAACTGCACCATTAGGATCTGAATGTGGTTTGTCCTCAACAGTTCATGCATGGGTCCTCAGCATGGAGGTATTGAAGTGGTAGAACATTTAAGAGAAGAGACCTCATGGGATATTAGGTCATTGGAGTATGCTGCCCTCCTAAGAGATTAGTTGAACCCTAATTAGTTCCTGTGAGAGTGGGTTATTATAAAAGAGAAAGACAGACCCCTCCCCACTCTCTGGCTTCCTGACTTCCCATGTAGTCTCCCTTCACATTCTCCCACCATGCTGCCATCACGTTGTGATAAAACCAAGGGTGCCCTCACCAGAGCCAAGCAGATGTTGATACCATTGTCTTTGACTTCTAACACTGTATGTTAAATAACCTCCTTCCGTTACAAATTACCTTCAGTTATTTATTTTGACAATGGAAAGCAGGCTAATACAAATACCAAATAGGCACATTGGCTTTGTCTTTTCTAAGACTTTCCTACTTTGTTACTGCGTGAATGCATTCAAGGTCTATAACCCTTTCCTGCTTTTTATTTTCCTTTTCTTTCTCCCAAAGTAAAAATTCATGATTTCCAAGGCATGTTTGACAAGAACCATTATCAAGCAAGATACAATTTGGAAAGAAGTTTGTGTATATTTTTTTGAGTCTAGGTCTCTTCTCTGCACTATTTTGGTTCCATGAATGAGTTACTTGCCCTCTGTTACAGTTTACCTTCCTCACTATTCCCAAGTAGCCCTGGGCACATTACAGGACCCCCTCCCTTCTTAGCACAGATTCCTTTGGGGAAGGTAGAGATGGGTGGGGTGGAGATGAGTAAAATGCTAGTACCACAGAAGATTAAAGAATTTAAGTACTACATTCTTGCAAACAACAGTGTGATTAACCATCTGGATGCTTCAATACTTTTACTGAGTGCTCTTTCTAAAGTTCAAATTAGGATATTCCAACATTTATTCTTAATGCTAAATCGCTATTGTACTTATGGGTTTATTTTCTCTTGGGTTACAGTGCTTACTGGTAGATTTCTTTAAAAAGTTCTTTGCAGCTTATTAATATTAAATGGCTTGATTCAAAAGCATCTGCTTTCTCAGGCCCAATGGACTCAGCATGACTCTTAAGGAGCATTAAAATATTGATTGGTCATTGTTTAACAAGCATTACTGAACAGTTTCCTGTGATTTGACTTAATAGTTGGCTTCCCTGATTGTTAGCTCTGCCAGCAACACTACCAAGCCTTAACCATTTATTTAGAAAACTGAAGAGAAGTATTTCCCTTCTGTCATCATGAAGAGGCAAACAAAGATTAAAGTTGAAGGAAGGGCTGTGTAGTTGTTATTATTGCTTGTTTGATTATAAATGTCTGTACGTGAAGGCCTTCACACCATTCGTTGCATCCGGGTATGATATGTGGTCAGACCTCATTGTGCAAGACTCTGCTTCAGACCTTTACCATCTTTGCTTCTGAGCTGGGCCAGTCAACTAGGTTGTTCTCTAATTTGTCTTCCAGGTGACAAACTAAATAGAGCCACACAAAGTTTGAATTGGTTGGTCAGGCCAAATTGGTCAGCAAGTGTATCTTGAAACAAGCTGCCTGCTGTATACACGTAACTGGTCAGTCAACCCACTATCTTGCTTAACTTCTCTCTCCCCACTCACATCATGGAAGAAATCTTCCAGTAGGAAAACAAACACAGAGGACAAAGGTACCAGGGAACTGGGAGGCAAGGAGGTTGACTAAAAAAGAGAGTACAAGGCTTTGTTTTCCAAATCAAACAGACTGTGTGCCATTTCTACCCATGCTGTGATGCTACAAATCTGTTGCCAGATTCTTCTATTTAGTACTCCATAGTGAACTCAGGTGAAGCACTCACTACTTGTGTGACATGCCTATGAGGTCACCAAAAGGAAACTCTAGGAGAAATATGAAGTGTCTTGTGGGAGAAGGTGCATGTATTTTGAAAATTGGATTTCATGGATTTTTTTTTTTAAACTCAAAATGGGAGATCTGGCCTAGATGTCATCTACAGCCCAGTCCGGCCCAGCCTAGACCCACTGGGTTCTAAAAAGGAAGAGCGCTGTCTTTAGTTTAATGCTTCAGTGTCATAAAAGTAGAAGTAGTTTGAAATAACCACAGGAATAATAAAGGAATAGAGGAAAGTGATTTATGGAACAGATTAAAGGAACATGGCATGTAAGCCTATTAAGAGAACAGCAAATATGAAGCTAAAATATATGAAGTATGCAAATGCCAATGTGAAGAATTATATTACATATGTAAAGAAAGTACTGGACTCTAAACATCATGGAATAAAATTAAAGGAAGTTAAATGTAGGTTATTCAATTATAATAGCAAAAGTAGTAGCTAGCCTTTATTTAGCTATCAATGGAATAAATCAATGAAATACATTTCTCTAGCATTTAAAATCTAAAATAGCCTAAGTTGTAGAAATGAGATTTAAGCTATAGCCAATTTATGGAATCTTATAATCTTTACTCTCTCACATTATTAGTGTTCTTTAATTCACATTTATTTAATTAATATTTGTGTGCTAGGTGCTACAATATAATATTGAACAGAAACAGTCCCTACCCTCATGCAGATCATAGGCTACTGAAAGGACCAACAGGCAACAAATAATCAGATAAATTAAATTACAACTAATATCTAATGCTAAGTAGGAAAAGACCCATGGTATCCTAAGAGTTGTCAACAGAAAGCTACCTCATTTGGAGAGGTTGGTAAGACAAGTGACATTTCAGCTGAGGACTGAGAACAGCAGTAGCCTGGGCTGGGGTAGGCAGGGAGTTGTGGTAAGGGTACAGGAAACTTTACTGCAAAAGCCCTGCAACACTAGGTAGCCTAGGCACGGCTTTTATATCTCTATTACTTTAACTTGAAACAAAATTTCCTCAGAAGATATCAAAATTAAAATGCAGGACAAATGACTTAAAGTTACCCACAAGAACGCTGAACTTCAGATAATGACACCCAGGATATTAGATTAAATATGACTTAGTGCCGATAAGGTAAAGCATGCTATGTCTATGACTATGCAGTGCAAGCTGGTTCCTGGTCTGCACATTTGCACTGTTTACCGTGCAGTAGATGTGACCAGGGCCATCCTTTGTGGTCATATGCATGCCAGTTCTCTCTCTCTAGGGAACTTAAAGGATAAGCCTTAGAGGAGACAGCTATGGAAAATTATAGAATAGTATTTTAACTTTGATGTATCATTATGTAAAACCATATCATACATATGATATGGTTACATACATATCATAATCTATTATTATGTAAATATATTGAGAAATACATTTGTATATTCTGGAAAATAATATTGAAAATACCTGAAAGAAATTTAAAAGGAGGCCTTGATCATGTCATTGAAAATTATAATTTCTGAAGTTCTGTAAGAGTTGTCTCCTGAATGATTTTCCTAAATGAATAATGTGTAAATCCATGTGTAGATAGCCATTCCAGGGTTATACTATTATTGAATTTTAGTATAGGCCAACTGTGATGTGTTTAATATTTAGTATTAATAGTTGTTTGGGGTGGAATTTAAAAGTATTTTCAGTAAGTTTAACAAAAAATGAACTAGACAAAATTACATAGGCTTCCTTACTGCTTGACTGGTCCAAGTGTTTAATGTTTTTATATTAATGTAAATTATAAAACTCTGGCAAGTTGGAAAAATATTTGATCTCTCCAGCTTATTTCACCAGAGGACACCTGTTTTTCCCTTGAAATACACATTTTTCAGAATATAGATTCCTACATACTCATACAGACAACCTGAAATTAGAGAAAAATCAAGACTGTTCACTCTCTGAATCCAGTCCACTTCTCTCTTCCATCTTCTCCACCTCACCCACGTACTTTATGTTCTGGCCCCATTGGGAGAACCCTTACCCTGAACCTTGCACATGTGCCTTCTGCTTAGAAAGCCCTGAGCCCCACTCTCCACTTCCGTTTACCCTTGACCTCACTGTGGCTTGTCAGTGGCCTGTTCATTCTTCAAGATCCAGTTCTAGTATCTCCTTCTGGGAACTTTGTTCTTTCTTCTATTAAAGTCTTCACATCATTATATTCTCATTTATCTGTTTACCTGACCTTTTCCTGCCTCTTCCTCAGGACTAAATTTCTTGCTTCATGGCAGGGCAGAGATAGTTCTCTTGTTTGTGTATAGTCTTACCCAATAGAGTGCACCCACACCCAAGGAAATGGATATGCTGACTGTATGAACTTGAAATTGTGTGTGATAATGTGAGCATTCTCCACTTTTCAAATACAACAAATAAGTCAAACCATACAACAACTATCTGATAAAGAGCTCAACTTCTCTGTCTTGCATGCCCTTATTATTGCAGTTATCATAGAGTATTTAAATTATGTTTTATGAGTCATGTCTGTCAATTTTGTCCTTGAGCGCAAGGACCTTGTCATATTCATTTCTTATCCTTAGCATTTAACATAGAGTCTGACCCTCAGTAAATACCCCATAAATGGTATTATTAAATGGAATCAAACCTTGCTCAGCAGTTTTTTCCCTGCTGATATGAAAATTGTCACTGCAAAGTGACTAAATGAGTATGTGAACTCTGGGATCAAAGTACCAGGTTTGAATCACTGTTGGTCACCAATGTGACCTTAGGCAAGATGCTTGTCCTCTGTTTCCTTGGAAAGAGGATGTTAATGTTCTTTACTTTCTAGAGCTGTTATGAAGATAAAATCCTTATCTATATTTATGTCTGTTTCTACATTAATATCACAATTTCCCTTATTTAGAATAACTTTCTCATGATTTTCCTGTGAGAAATTGAAAATTAAATGTTGTAATATACAAAAAGAAAACCTCCCACCCTTCTAAATCCTATTAAATGTCAAATCAAAGATGGGAGTCTTGTCAATAAAGAAATTCCCTAACCGCATATAAGGGCATAATTTGTATTGTTTAATGATTGTCATAATCCGCCCAAACAAATCTTGATTGTAATGATCTGATTTCCTATTTTTAAGTGTTGTCATATGACTTTTATGAAAAAGTCTTCAAATTTCAGAAAAAAGGGCTATAGAGCATGATTTTAATGTGAACTATTTTATGAGATGCTTTAAAATATATTTTTTTCTTCACCAGATTTATTTTTATAACCCAGCTAGGGTAATAGTGCATGTAAATGACAATCATACACTAAATGTCAAATGCACATTTCTAATAAGATGCACAGGTTTTCAAAGAATAGAATTATTCCTGAAAGCCACAGTAGTATAAAGGTATGATGGAGGATGGATGGGTGTTGGCAGGTAAGACTGAGGCAGGTGGAAGGAGGAGAAAGAGCAGGAGAACAGCAAGGCAAGGTGCAGAGATTGGAGTACATTTGGCACATTTGGGGTGATGAGCTCACAGTGTGGCCCAGGAGGCTCAGCCTGGTCATGGGAGCTAAGCCTGCTGGTCTGAGATAGAATATGAAGGACCTAAATGCCATTATTTGTTTTAGCAACGTTAACTATCCACTTTCCTGAAGATACTGCTGGCCAACTTGACCCATGAATTACAGGTACGATAGCCAGAGAAAGTCTTCAAATCCTCCAGGAACCTAAAGCCACGTAATAGCTTCCCTCCATTAAAATATATTTTGATCAATTGTTTTATTCCACCAACAGCAACGAGCACCAGCATGGTTCTAGTGCCATAAAAGAGGCCATCCAATCACAGAGACATTACCAAACATTCCTACCAGAATTGTATTGGCTATTGCAAATGGCTTTCATAACAGGACTCTGTTCATTTTATTTTTGAATGATTTATTACTGATTCACTTATCCAACAAATTTCTGTTTTCCTCTGCTAAATTAATAAAAAGCAAATAAGGACAACAAAAAATTCCATTCCTTGGGCTCAGGACAAAGAAATAAACAAAAAATAGGAGCTACATCGTAACACAGATGATCATATGCCTTTCTTATCTCAGTGGAGGCTTTCAATTCTGATTTGGATTATTCATGGACATTGTATAATCTTCCTGAAAGCCTTAAAAATAGGATGTCATCTCATCCTCTGCAAATGGTGCTTATAAGGCTGGAGGAAGCAGAGGAGGACAGAGCTGAAGGGGTGGGTGAAAACTTCTAGAATTAAATAATAGCAGACTTAGTACTGACATCTGGAAGAATGACATTTTACCTTCCAGAGAAAGTCCAGTATTTTTCTATCAATAGTATTAAGTTCACACACATACCCCCTTACTTCCTTAAATCTTTCTCCCAGATACTCCTTCATATCAGAAACAGGGCCTAAATAAAATTAAATGTTTTTACTAGAACATGGCTATTGATTGCTACTTTAGAGTTTTTGAGCACATGAGGGTCATTTATAACCCATTCCTAGAGTAATATTGTGAGAAAAATTATGCACAGGGTATTGATGGAAAAAAGAGATGCTTACAGCTTTTGTTTTATTTTGTTCCAAATTTTCAGAAGCAGAAACCACACAATGGTTGTTTTTTATTTACAATCAAAATGAGTGATGATGAGAAACATACAAGTTACGACAGCACATTATAATCTATGAATAAGTTGGACATTTTGAGAGTCTCAATAACTCACTTGTACAGAATACCATGTGGTATCTTATTGATTAGTTCCCCAGGCATATCACATTGCCTACAAAAGTCAACCCTTCTCTTCCCCACAGTGACCACCTGTCCCTGACCTTTGAGAACTCTGGTTAGAATTTGATATTGTTAATCAGAGTACCCTGGTCTTTCTTGCTTCCTTGGCTTCTACCATAGACCAGTTTCCTGGTGTTCTCTAACTGTTCTCCCTTAGGCCATTGACTTCTAAGTCTATGCCCTGTTGTAGGCACCATTCAGTCTCTTTCTTCCTTGGTCTTCTGTCAGAGAGAAATCTCACCCACTCTCAAAACTAGATTCTCAACTAATTCCCAAATCATCTATATGCATGAAAAGCTTGGGAAGCACTGCTCTACTCTTTAACCTAACTGGGAAGACTCATAGTTCTAAAACCATGCCCATGCTATATACTCCAACAACTAAATATTATCTTTACATTCTCTGAGTCTGGTTATTATGGTATTCTGTGGTATTTAATTTCTAGTGTCCTGTTGCTATCTTATTGACCTTGAATTATAGTTATTCAGGTGATAATTTTATATACACACTTATCTCCCCTGCTATATCATAAACCATTATGGGCTGAAACTGTTTTTATTGCAATAAAATGTAAATCATGTAAAATTTATCATTTTAGTCATTTTTAAGTATATATATATAGTTCAGTGGCATTAAGTACATCAGCATTATGTAACCAGCATCTTCAGAACTTTTTTCATCATCCCAAACTGAAACTTGCAATCAATAAACATGAGCTAGGGCTGGAGCAGTAGTAGAGTGCTTGCCTGGCATGCACAAATACCCAGGTTTGACCCCCACTGCCAAACACACTGCTAAGTGAAGGAAAAACAGAAAACAGATGAAAAAATAAAAATTAACTCTTTCTGTCTTCTAACCTCCCCCCTTTCTCTCTTTAAAAACATGAGCTCTCTATTTTCCCTTTCCTCCTTACTCTGGTAACCCTCGTTCCATTTTCTCTCTCTATAAATCTGTCTATTCAAAGTACCTCATATAGGTAGAATCACACAATGTTTATTCTTACGTGTCTGGCTCATTTCACTTAACATAATGTCTTCACAGTTTATCTGCATTGCAGTATGCACTAAAATTTCCTTTCTTTTGAGGTTAAATACATTCCATTGTATGTATATACCATTCACCTGTTGGTGAACACTTTCGATGCTTCTTCATTTAGACTAATGTGCATAATGCAATTACAAATATGGATATAAATATATCTTCAAGTCCCCAATTTCAAATACTTGGGGTAAATTTCTAATAGTAGAATTACTAGATCATATGGCAATTGTGTTTTTAATTTTTTAAGGAACCTCTATACTGCTTTCCATAATGACTGTTCCATTTCACATTCCCACCAGCAGTACACCAGTGTTCTAATTTTTCCTGATCTCAATGACACGTGTTATTTTCTATTTTTTTTAAAAATAATACCAGTCCTAACGGTATGGGTATGAGGTGGCATCTTATAGCTTTGATTGCATTTCCATAATAATTAGTGATGTTGAACATCTTTTTGTATGCTTATTGACCATTTGTATATCTTTGGAGAAATGTCTATTCAAGTTCTTTGTTTACTTATTAATTGTGTTGTTTTGTTGTTGTTTTATTGAAGTAGTTCTTTATACATACTAAATATTAACTCTTTATCAGAAATTTGATCTGCAAACATTTCCTGATTGTCTGTATGTTGCCATTTGACTCTATTGATAGTGTCCTTTCATACAGGAACTATTTTTGTTTCCTTTGTACAATTGACCACAGTGCCTTCTAAAAGTGTATGATCAATATTTATATTTTTAATTTAATTGAGTTCTTAAATAATGCTTAATGATTTATCACTGCACTTAAACTTATCATGAAGTCTTACTAAGGATAAATTATATTTGGGACTGAAGAAGTGGCTCAGCTTTAAAGTGCTTGCCTGACATGCATGAGGACCTGGGTTTGAACCCCAGTACCACATACACAAAAAGTGTTAGGAAAAAAAACCAAACAGATGAAAAAATAAATAAAATTGACTCTTCCTCTGTCTCTCTCTCTTAAAAAAAAGAAGATAAGGGGCTGTAGCGGTGGCTCAGTGGTTATAGTGCTTGCTTTGCATGCACGAGGACCTGGGTTCAAACCCCAGTATCACATATATAACTAAGTGTTGGAACAATGAAAACCAGATGAAAAACTAAAAAACAAAAATGATTCTCTCTCTCTCTCTCTCTCTCTCACTGCCCCTCTATCTTTTTTTTTTATTTTTCCCCCTCTGTCTCTTAAAAAATAAAAATAAATTATCTTTTATCTTTGCTTTAAAATGATCAGATACAAAACAAGACCAATGAAATTGAGAAGTTCCAAACATAACTTTAAACATTTTTAGGCTTGAGCTCTGTCAGGGTGTATAAAGGAAGCTTCAGAATTCACCATAATTGTTCCTTGATTTAGAATTCAGACACTTCCAGAGATAGACTTTGAATATTAATTGGTGCTGTATGGCAAGATTGAGATAAAAAATTACTGGTGGGACAATCAGATGAAAAATACCTGAATTTGGCTAGGGGTAGTACTATGATCACATATGGATGGGAAATATAAAGTAACTCTAAAAGAACTGAATTTTCAGGGAAGTAACAATATTCATAAAAATTCAGAATATACCCCAAAGAATGCCTTTTGTTGGCCTTTCTGTAATCAGATGCATCATTGATATGGTAGGAATGAATGAGGAAAGCTAATGAACACTTGTGGGATGGTAAATAGAAAGGGCTAGTAACGTCTTCATTATTTTTAGACTACATTACTTGGTTAATTTACAAACTCAGAAAGCTACTAAGAATAGTTTCAGTTTTGATTTTTCCTACTCTGATCTTTATGCTTTGTGATTTATTTTTAGTTCAAGAACTTTCTTCCATAAATTATCATTATGCCAGAGAATCATGTGAATTATGTACTGCTGTGACTATGTATCCTCTATAGAAGAGTTTAATGGAAATTTTGATCTCTGATCATTCTGGTTGGTTCACATTTGAAAGGACTGCATAAAACTCCTTTGAGTAACTAGCATAGTATCTCTACAAAGGCTTAGTTGATTTTTTACAATAGAAGGTCAGGGAAGAGAAAGTCATTTAGAAGACATAAGAAATTGCCTTCCTGGGGTCATTTTCACTCTCAATTATGAAATAACTTCAAAGGCATGAGTCAAACACTTAGTATTTCTGGTGCAAAACATTTCTACTGAGTAACTGTAGTTCAATGACAGCATCTCCACTGAGTTAACACAAATGAAAGTTAATAAGGTTGCATTCATGCACATATGTAGGTGTACTTAAAGGGGATGTGTGGGTATGTTAACCAGGGTCATATTTAGCCTTTCATTAAAGCTCCCTGTTTACTCAACATCTGAATTTGTGACAAGTGATCCATTTGGAATGAACTTTTTTTGCCCTTTCAGATATGGAAATCTTACAACTGTTCACATCTAATGCTGTATACATTTTTCTCCAGCTGTTGTAGATTAATTTACTAATCATTATTTTGAAGTGATTTACCTGATTATTTACATTAAAAGAGACTAAATATTCATTGTTAGAGTGTAGAATATGTAGGACTTCCAGCTTGTGATTGATTGTATATTAAATTCCAAATGTGGCAGGTCTATTGTTTCATATTTCTTTGAGCTTTAATTAGAAGTTGAACAGAAATAAAATTTTTAGAGACTTTTTTCTATTCCCTATTTCAGTTTGGGAATAAAAATAATATAGTACTAAGGCTAAATTTGGAAAATGTGAAGTCTGTGCTTTGATTATCAATTATGTACCTAAATTCATATAATTTTAGAAAAAAGAGACCACAGAGGGTTTCTGTTTGGTTTCTCTCATGTTACAAAGGTAGAAACAAATGAGAGTTGCTGAGTTAACCTCAGCTGCCTAACACATGACGATGTGATCTAACATCACATAGCTCACTAGTGATAGCCCAAGGATGAGAATTCACGGCACATCCTAGTTCAACTATTGCACATTGTCTTCCTTCAGCTATTCATATTAGTAAGGACTGTATTAATCACTCATTGCTTTCTAATTAGAACAAGTTGTGTGTAATGAGGGAAGCAACAGATAGTTTTACTATTGACTTTTGAAATCTTCCTTATCCTAATCTTTACAATGAAAGAAGAATGTTTGAAATGGCAAACATTTTTGACAAGTTAACAAAATGTCATCTAACATGAGATCCATAATAGGTAATATCTATACACACAGACCTAAGGAGAGTACACTCTCTTGTCAATATTTCATGAAGGACCTAGTGTTTAACAGATATTTAACCAAAAACAATATGGGGAAAATGAACTGACCTTTTCTGTACTATGTACACTGTTAGATGCTAGGCCAGTGAGGGTGAAAGGAGACAAGACTAAGGACATCGTACACTATCTCTTTGCTCAGATGGTAGAAGCATTAACAATTAAGAAGGAAATATAATTAAATCTTTCCTCCTACCAAGGAAATGAATCAGAACTTTGAGACAGATTTAGATGGAACTAATTATTTGTTTGAAATTCTTTTTATTATAAAATATAGATTAAATGAAAGCAGAGCGAAACTTAGAAAAGATCATTTTGTTCTGCATATGAATAGTACAAATAGACTAGGAAATCTATTAAGTTATAACTAAACACTAAATAAATGCTACAATGTTTTTTAAAATAGAATTGGCAGATTTTCACTGTATACTAGTTTGCTGTTGCTCTTCTGAAACTAATTGTATCATGCAAACCATTGTTCCTACTTCCCAAACTCAGCTAAGAAAGAGTAAGATGTGGTGAAATTCAAATTCAGGAAAAGTTATATTAGCAATTTTGACACTATATTAATTTCTTGCTGCCCTTCTAAAACTAATTGTACTACGCAAACTATTATTCCTTTTTCCCAAACCCAACTAAACATGACAAAGGTATGAAAATTCAGCAGAATTGTCCCATAAATACTAAAATTAGCTATCATTTGTAGGAGGATCAAAAATGGTTAAGTACAACTATTTATAATAGAATAACATAAATTAGCTCATAATGGTTAACTGTTAATATGTGTCAGGCTCCATTCTAAGTGCCTTGTAAATATAACCTTACTTAATCTTCATAATAGCCCTGTGAGGTAGGGAAAATTATAATCCCCATTTTACAGATGAGAAAACAACATCACAGAAAAATTATGACTTGTTCTAGCAAGTGGAAAAGCTCTTCTGGAAAACATCTTGGAAAAAGCCAAACACAATATGTAATTTCATCATGTAGCTTAGATTCCTTTCTATCTGAGCCATCATAACATCTTTTGACCATAAAACTAGAAATTTTGGAAAAAATTAAAATATTACAAATCTATTAATATTCCTTGAAAATTTTAATGTATTTATAGGGAGACAACTTCATGCTAAGCCCTGGGATGTTTTATTCTATTAATCACATGTGGCTCTTAAAGAAAATTTGTTGTCTTCTAACTGCCTTCAAAATAATGCTTACCTAAAATACACATAATTCCCATATGCATGTATATATGATCATATACAGACTTGGTTTTCAATAAAGAGAAAATGAGTCTTTAGATACTTTGTATACATGGCTAAAACAGGTGGCAGCTGATTAGAGGACAAATGCATTCTCAAGCTGATTTTCTGTTTGCCTTGAACTACTGGACCTATTTCCAGACCATTAACTTTGCCCAGAACAGATAAATAAGCATCCATTTGAAAGTTTAGCATATAATTTTTGGAGTGGGCTTTTTTCTTTTTTCGGTAGGTAATATCAAGTGCACTGAAACAGAATAAAGATGGTATTTTTGCAGAGCATTTAAAGCAGGGAAAAGCTCAGTAAGAGAAAGATGCTCTTTCACTGCCCAAAAGCAAATTTAATTTGGCTGTGAAGATTAAGGAATAGGTAGGGTTTCATCTGTGTCAGCAGAAAAAGAAAACAACAGAGGCACCTGCTAAATGTCTTGATCCTTTCACAAGCTGATGGAAGTGAGAGAAAGTACTTCCGAATTGGAGTCTGGGATGCCTGAGGAGGCTAAATAGAAATAAATATATTATCCGATGTCGAAGGTTGACAGATAAAATGCAAAACAATATAAACACAAATAAGTTGTACATATTTAGAGTAAAAGAAATTGTTTATCTGAAATTCCAATTGAACTGGGCAACTGAATATTTATTTGCTAAATCTGATAGTCTTACTCATTTCCGAAGTCTACAGAGTACCCCTGGCTCTAAGCTGCTGGTAGCTCTTATGGTCTCAGTCAGATTCCAGTAGGGAGTGTATGTATGATTTGTGGTAGAATCTCTAACAGGGGACATTGGGAGGCTTCTGCTATCATTTGAATATTACCACCAAAATTCATGTTGAAATTTGATCCCCATTTTTAGGTATTAAAAAGTGCGACCTTTTTTTAAGTGTTTTTTCTTTTTTTGATTAAACAATCCATACTGTAGAAAATAAATTTCTTTCTTTCTTTCTTTTTAAAGAGAGTGACAGTGAGAAAGAGAAAATCAATCTTATTTAGTTTTTCATGTCACTTTTCTTGTTCTGACACCTTGTTGTGTACATGGTGCTAAGGTTTGAACCTGCATCCTCACACGTCAGGCAAGTTCTGTAACCAAAGTCACCGCTTCAGCCACCAAGTGGCACTTTTAAGAGATGTTTAGATTACAAAAGTTCTGCCCTTCATGAATTAATGAATAAGTGGGTTAATGGGTTATCTCAAAAGTAAGTCTGTTATAAAAGTCAGTTTGACTCTCTCTTGTATGCACCCTTTTCACCATATGCCCTGTGCCACCTTAGGACTCGTCAGCGATTCCTCAATAGCAGGTGGACCCTCACCAGATGCAACCTCTCATGCTTGGACTTCTGAGACACCAAAACTGTAAGAAAAATATTTCTCTGTAAGCCACCTTGTCTGTGGTATACAGTTATAGTAATAGCAAATGGAGTAAAACAGGCTCCCAAAAGGCCATCTGGCTGGAGCCTGGAAGCTCCTGTTTTATTTAACCCATTGGAAGAATGCATGGATCCTCATAACTCCTCTCCTGGCCCTGGAGTTGGTGCGCCTGCCATCATGCTCATAGCCTCTATCTAGTTTCTGTAAGATGACTCTTATTCTCACAGCTTTCCTAGTCTGCACTTGTTGAAGACCTTTCACGACACAAGTTCTTTTGTACTACATTGCTATCTATCACCAGCACCAAATAGAAACCCATGATTTAGTAGATGCAGAATCAAAGTTTATTGACTGAACTTTCCAAAGGTTTTGTTTCTATTGTTTTTGCTATTATTTCCTGCTAATAAAAGCAAAGAGGAAACAAGGATAAACTTGTTCCTCCTAAACACTCATTGTTTCTCTTAATTTGTAAAAAGCCATAGGGAAAGACAAGTTGCACACAATGCTATTATACTATATGCCCAACATGGTATCTGGTACATTCAAGGTACTCAACAAGTATGTGTTGAGTGAGTGAATGAAAGCTAAATTATGGTATTAGAGTACAAAGAGGACTGGTATAAGATTTATCTGCAGTTCTCAGAAACACCATTTCACCAAAAGAGCTTTTCTGTATTTTGGGAGTTGGGCCAGGATGAGGGTGGGGGTCGGGGGGGGGAGCTGGCTCAATGTGCCAATGTTTGGGATACACTGAAGAAGAGTTGGTGAGGGTGCTAGGAGGAAGTGGGGGCAGATATTAGTCATGGAGTTTACACTTTTAAGATAAGAAGTGTTTGAAGTAGGGGGAGAGACTGAGGACACAAGTAATACCAAACAGCAGGAGGAGAAGGAGCAAAAAGAGGAAGGAAATCCCAAACCATGTTATCAGGAAGGGGAGGATATTTCTAGCAGCTCCTGGACCCTCTGGGCTCCTTTTCCCAACGGCCATAAATCTGGAAGTGACAGGTCTACATTGATATGCATTAGTTAAGGACCACTCACTGTGTGAGAGATTACTAGATTCTTAAATTCACCTGAAACAACAAACCTTCTTAAATGTAGTTTGATTTGATGTAATTATTACACTCCATTAAATTACTGGATACAGGCAGGGAAAAAAAATACTATGGGTTAGAACTGAATTCCCCTCCAAATCATCTCTAATTGATTTACATTATATAATAAGGGGAAAGCATATTAGATAGGTAGCTAGTTGCCATTTAAGTTTGGAATCCTTTCCCTATGGAGATGAAAGCAGACATGAGCATGTAAAACCAAAACAATATGTCACTCAAGATTCAAGAAAATATCTTAAATTGTTCAGGCTTTTTTAAAAAGAGCACCTTTTCCCCCGAACTTGACTATGGAAAGTAATAGTTTTAATGTTTTTTTCTCTATGGCAGTTTACTGGAGCATTGACATCTTAGGCTGAATTCAATTGAAGCCAGCTTGTGTGTGACATTGATTAACTGTTTAAGGCAGAAAACTGTCTTCAGGTTTCAAAACACAGCTTGAAATTTTTACCCATATCTTTGCTTTATTAGTTGTAAATTAAAAGAAGTTCCAGAAACAGCTGGAGACATTCTTTTTTGTGTCTAACATAGATTTTCTAAAAGAAAAATGGTCAAAAATTAAGTCACTTGGACTATGGTGTAGCTCATTTCTGACCTGATGAAAATAGCACTTTTCCCTTTTTCTTGATATATTATCTCCATAATGTTAGAGAGGTCATGAATGTGCATGCTGTTAATGCTGTCATTAATCACTTTGCTATATACCAATTTCAATGTGTTTTTAAAGTAGACTTGGACTACCAGATACTTTAAGTGTTCTCATACAGGACATGGATAACCTCATGTCATAACCACTAAAAATCCTTAATAGAAAATAAACTTTTAGCTTACAACCAAAAGGTTAGCTTTCATAATCATTCATCTTTTAACCCCAAGCAGTAAGCTCCTTTCATTAAATGCTGATCAAATATCCAGCCTATCAAGTGAAATCAGTGTTTAATACTTATGAAATACACAGAACTGTGAAAATGTGCTTTCTTAAAAGGCATTAACCCAGAGATCCAATAATATGAATAGTGAGGTTTATCTTGACAGATAAATCAGCTCACTGCTAAGAAAAATAGCCAGACAATACTATCCTTGTTATTGAGCTGCAGGTGTTTAAAAAGCAAAGCAAAATAAGGGAGAAACATAAGCAGGAATGAATGATAGAGAAGGAAACAAAGCCTGGTTAGTTAGTTAGGCAGGTGCTTGAGAAATTTAAAGAAGAAAAAAAATCTAAAATCAAAAGCAGGTGCCTGGTTAATTTTTTATGGCTGTACAAGAAACAATAAGAGGGCTAAGGTTAGAAACAGGAAGATTAAAAAAGTTCCTTCTAAGAAATCCTTTTCAGAAGAATAAAGTAAAAGTTTTGAAGATATCCCTACCTTAAAATTCATTGTGTACAGGTTAGCTATGAGGAAATCCAGTAATCTAAAAACAAACATATTTGATGTCAGCCTCAGAAATATTTATTAAATCCCTCCAGGATCTGTGACAAAATTCTACCCCGTCTTTCTTAAGGTAACTATAATATAAATGCAGGTTTAAGCTATTCTATATCTATAATGCCATACCTAGAGAAAAAATCCATGTACAGTAGTCCCCTCTTATCCATGAGAATATATTCTAAGCCTCCTACTGGATTCCTGACACCTCAGATCAGCCCAAATCCTGCTGAAAATATATAGTTTTCTTTCCTATATGTAAATGCCCATGATAAAGCTGAATTTATAAATTAAACACAGAAAAAGATTAACAAGAACTAATACAATAATTATAACAACATATGCAATAAAAAGTATGTGAATGTATTATTCCCTCGCTCTCAAAAGAATTTGTGATACTGGATACACCTTTCATGTTGTGAGATGTGATGATGTGAGATGAAACAATGTCTCTCTGATGAGTTGAAGAGAGATAAAAATATATTGACCTTTTAATGATATGAAACTTAACATATTTTTTATTTCTGGAATTTTCCATTCAATATTTTCCAAGCTTGGCTGAAACATATAACTGAAATTGTGAAAAAGGAAACCCTGAATAAGGGAGAACAGCTATCACCCTATGATGGACATCTCTGATTAACAGTATTAAGACAACACTTGCTTAAAATAAAACCAATGATGGATAAATTTTTGTGTTTAAAGAATAGCATAAGGGTGGCACAAAGAGTAAAATAAAATAAAACCATTGAAAACTTAGGGGGAAAAAGGATTTGCAAGCAGGGATAATATCTCAAGTGAAAACTATTACTATGTTTTATAGTTAAACCAAGAAAAGTATACTGACTACAAAGAAGACAGAGCAAAATATTTTACTGGTCAGACACCTGACCTCCAATGAATTTATAGTTCAAATGTGAGGGTTACAGTTGACTGATTTAGTCTTCAAGGTATTAAAGGTTGAGGGTTGCCATTTTGTATTTATCTCTCTTACTGTTTATCTACAAAGCCCCTTTGATGAGATCATGACATTTAATCTGCTAGAAAATCCTGTACTCACCTTGGCTGCCACCACTTAAGGACTGGGGTGAGACAGGGAATCTCAAGTCTTACTACACTGCTCAGTTTTCTTAGCATGGCTCCTTCTTCCAATCTCAACTGCTGTCATCCAGTATACTGAGTAATTCAAATGTACAGTTTAAACTTACAACAGTGCAATAAAATATGGAGGCACCACGCGTATATTGTTGATGTGCGTTAAAAGTGTAGTTTTATGTTGCTTAGTTCCCTTTTCCCAATTTAAAGCCTTTAAACACTCCCCTCTCAGCACCCTCTCTTGCCATTCCTATTACTGTCGAGGTTCCCTCGGAGAAGGCTTTAAGGCTATACTGTGTTTGGTTCATCTCTTCCCACCCTCCCATTCAGACCCAATGTTTCTTCCTTATTCTTGTCTCTAGCAAACTGGACTTCTTTCCTGCAGAGTCTAACAGAAGCGTAAATCAATGTGTTTGTAATGACCTCACACTAAAGTGGAAGGGACTCAACTGGTTCTGACTCTAGAGTTTTTACCTGTACAGCCAGCTCTCTCCAGTTGAAAATCTAGTAGGTTCTTCCCTGCTTACCACTTCAGCCTATAGCATGGCAACCTTCCATATTCATCTTCTCTTCTCGTTTGTTTAACCGTTCCCATTCTGCTCCTATTTGCACTCTGTAGTCTTTTCCTACTCTATTTCTTAATCATTATTCTGTTCTCCTTTAGAACCAGGTATATCTTGCCCATAAGGAAATTGTATATAAATGCCATAAGGGCATTATATTTTTTACATTATTGTATTCATATTAAGAGACTAACAACTTTAACACATTAAATTCATAGTACACTCTTGAATTTTAAAGATAATTCAATTGATTTTAATTATACATTTGAAATACTGATGACTTTAAATTTATATTTTCACACTGAAAACTCCAGATTCCAAATCTGGTTTGTGTCAAGGGAAGGTAGAGGGTTAGTTTATGACAAGATTAGTTTTCTCAAATTTAAAGTATAGATTTTTACTTGGGTAGGTATACTAAATAATGCTGTAAATTAATAAACTAGATTAAATATTCCAAAATATTGTTACTCATATAACCAAGCATTTATTACTATTTTGAATTTTCTTGCTACTGTGCTTATCACTGGCGACTTATAACCTACACACTTGTGTGCATACTTACTAATTACAATTTTTAACAGATTAATGTTAAATATTTCAACATTTAAATGGATAATACATAAGTATACCTAGCGTTCCAAGTCTACTCTGTTGCCCATTTTCAATTTTTCATTCATTTAGTCAATATATATTGAGCACTTGCTACATACAGAGTCCTCCCTATCTGTGGGCAAATATGTTCCAAAAGCCCCAGGAGTTACTGAACACATGAGTGGTATTTACCCCTATGTGTATTGTGTTTTTTCTATATATGCATATCTACAGTAAAATTTAACTTATAAATTAGGCAAGTAAGAGATTATCAGCAATAGTGGCAAAATATTGTAACAATATAACATTCAATAAATAAAAATAATATATGACAACATAATATACAATAAAATATTATAATAATATACTGTCATAAAGTTATGCAATCTGATCTCTTAAAATATCTTATTGTACTGTACTCACCCTTATTCTTGTGATGATTTGAGATGATAAAATGCCTATGAGATGAGAAGAAATGAGGTATATGACAATACATAGGCGCTGTAACAGAGCATCAGGCCATTACATAAGGATAGTTAAACATAAGCACTGTGGTGCTCCTACAGTCAATCTGATAACTAAGATGGCTACTAAGGGATTAGCAGGTGGATGGATAATACATACAATGTTGACAATGGACAAAAGACTGATTCACATCCCAAGTAGGCAGGATGGAGTGAGAGTCATAACACCACTTAAAATGGCATGCAATTTAAAACACACAAATTATTTGCTTCAGGAATTTTCGCTTAATATTTCACCATTGTTGGCCAAAGGTAACTAAACAAAATGAAAACAAAGCCATGAAAAAAGGGAGACTATTGTATTAAGCAATATTTTGTTCTCAAGATACAGATATTAAAAGGAGATTATAATGCAAGGGGGAAGTTAAACTTACTTTATGAAGCTTAGGTTTATCTTTAAAAATGAAGAGTCGGGACTGGAGCAGTGGCTTGGTGGTTATGGCACTTGCCTGATATGGTGAGAATGTGGGTTTGAACCCTAGTACCACGTACACAACGAAGTGTCAGGGAAATGAAAACCACATGAAAAACTAAATAAAATTGATTCTCTCTTTCTCACACTGTCACTCTCTCTCTCTCTCTTAAAAAAAAAAAATGAAGAGTCAGGATGTTCTAGTCAAAAGCACCGAGGCAGAAAGAAAGTGATGCAGTCAAGGAGCTAGCAGTTCCTCCATTTCCTCTGGGAAATATCAGACAAGCATTGATGTTAAAAGTGAGGGAAGAAAGTGACCATGAGCCCTAGGAAGAGGAATGACATTCTGAGAGAATTTTCGAGGTTGTGTCCAGAGAACAGGGACCAGCTAGAGACATGGCAAAGATTAGGCTGGCAATTCTCACTCCATCAGTATTATGTCATCAGTCTGTCAGTTTCACTGACAGCATGTGGCAGCCTGGCTCTAAGGATGGGTATAGACATTGTCCAGGATATATATAAATTTACTAAAAGCTAAAATAGTTGTGGCTGTGGGTGTGTGTTTGTATGTGTGTCCAAGGAGGCAGTGGTTGAAACTTGGAGCTTAACCCAAGGCCAGGAGGGCATAGCACCAAAGAAAGGGGCTGATTAAGTAAAGGAAAAGCAAAAACAAAAATCACAAGACAAGATGAGGAATGATAAGAGGATGCAAGGTCCTTACAGAGACTGAGATAAAGGTTCACAATTTCAGAAGTGCAGCAGATTAAGTGGTAATTTATACCAGGGTGTGTCCTTGGAAGTGGGTAGGTGAAATGAAGATAAAGGTCCACAGAGTTGTGAGTAGAAGAATTTAAGCTCTCTAGAGGATACAGATCAGAATCCAGTAACATTGAGGATTTCCAGTAACAACATGCAGTTTCTTGGCAAGTGGTTCACCATTTATTTATTCACCATAAATATCTTTTGAGCACATATTTTATGCCAACCTCTGCTTTAGATGGGAATTGGTATCCAGAAAACCAAGGTCCATGCTTTTGGGAAGTTTTCAATATAGTGAGGGAGGGAGTCATTAAGGCAAAAAGCAATAATAAACCAACACAAAATATCATGTGGTCATGTGTTATGGTCAAAGTTAGTGAGGTTTGATTATAAAATGGAGAGTAATGGCAGGGTTAGATAGTGGTCAGGAAGGGCCTCATAGGAGACTACAGTTAGGCTGAGATCTAAAAGTTAAGAAAGTCAAATTCAACAACTTTTTAAAATTACTCTAGTTACAGGAAATACAAAGATATATAAAAGAGGGGCCCTGAGTTATACAAATAAATAAAAGTATTAAAAAATCAATTAAATCCAGAAAACATTCTCAGGACACCAAAATGGATCTGATTTACAATTTCCCTAATTAATATCAGCTCTTTCTATTTTAAATGGTACCTGCAAAATATTTTATAAAAAGCAAATTATTCCAAAAATATATTGTTAGCACTGAATGGCCAGGGCCAGTGGGGCACAACTGAAATGATACAGGCAATATCATATTTTCTCACATGGAAGGAAAAAAATGTTCAACAAAGGAGAGTAGACCAAAGAAAAACATACATTAAATGATAAAATTAATTTCTGTTGCTCCAGAAACTTAAATATAATAATTTTCTCACCATATTATTATAAGAACCTAAAAGGAAAACACTTAAACATTTTTAAAAATCAAATAATGTTGGAGTATTTCTGTTTGAAAAAATAAGGAAATATATTTTGAGCTTCATCCTTTTTATTTGTATTTTGTTTCTTAAGCTAATAAATAAACTTTACTGGTGCATAACCATTATATATAATAGTGGGATTCCTTGTAACTATTTGTACATGCACCTAAGTTAGCCAGATTCATTTCCCAGTAACACCCTATTCAATCCCCTCTTTCTCTCCTTGGTCCCCTTGCTTTACTCTACTGGTCTCCATTCTATTTTTAAGAGGTGCTCCCCCGTTTCCCCCCTTTTTTCTGTCTTCTACATATGGGAAAAAACAGACAATCCTTGACTTTCTGATTCTGGATTATTTTACTTAACACAATGTTGTCAAGTTTCATCCTTTTTCTTGCAAATGACATGATTTCTTCCTTCTTTATGAGTGAATAAAACTCCATCATGTATATATGCATATTTTTTTCATCCATTCATCCTAGGTATATACATATACCTAGGCCATAACTTGGTTATTGTGAATCGCCCTGCTATAAACATGGGTATGCTGTATTGCTATAGCATGCTGACTTTAATTCTTTTTGATAAATGCCAAGGAATGGTAGACCTGGGTCATCTGATATTTCTATTAGTAGTCATTTGAAGAACCTCCATACTGATTAGTTGTACTAATTTACAATCCCACAAACAATGTATATATGTGTTCCCTTTCTCCAACACCCTTACCAGCATTTATTATTATTTGTGTTCTTGATCACTGTCATTCTAACTGGAGTGAGATGAAATTTAGTATAATTTTAATTTGCATTTCCCTGATTGCTAAACCTGTTGAATTTTTTTTCATTTGTTTGTTGGACATTTGATTTCTTCTTTTGAGAAGTATCCATTAGTTCATTTGCCTAATTATTGATTGGAGTATTTGTGGGGTTTATTTGGTGGTAGGTTTTCAGTTCTTTATATATTCTGAATATTAATTCTCCTTCGGAAGAGTAACTGACAAAGATTTTTCTTTCATTCTATTGTTTTCTTTGCAATGCAGAAGCTTTTGAATTTGAAGCCCTCCCATTTGTTAATTTTTTTTTTAAAGAAAGAGGGGACAGTGATAGAGAGAAAGAGAGAAGCAATTTTTATTTAGTTTTTCATGTGACTTTCATTTCTCAGGCACTTTGTTGTATATGTGGTGCTGAGGTTGGAATTCGTGTACTTGCGCATGCCAGGCAGGCGCCATAACCACTGAGCCACCACTCCAGCCCCCATTTGTTAGTTCTTGGTATTATTTCCTGAACTTTAGCAGTCCTATTGAGGAAGTCTTTGCCTGCACTTATGTGTTTGAGTACTGACCCTATATTTTCTTCTAGGTGTTGCATAGTTTTTGGTATTGTTCTGAGGTCTTTGACCCTTTTTGAGATGACTTTTGTGCAGGTAAAAGATGGGAACCTAATTTCATTCTTCTACATGTGGATTTCCCAGAACCATTTGTTAAAAAGGCTGTCTTTCCTCCACGGTACGTTTTTTGCCCCTTTGTTAAAAATCAGATGACTGTATCTGTGTGGGGTTGTCTCTATCTTCTATTCCATTCCATTGTTCTAAAAAGCTTTACACTTTTTAAAACATCATAAGTTGAAATAAATTTTATGTCATTTACATTCTTTAGAGATCTAGTAGTAATAAGGAACTATCTCAGAATGTTGAAAGAAATCTATCTTGGTTCTCAGACACACTTAACTGGCCTTACATCATTTCAGCAGTTGGAACACAGGGCCAAAAGAAACCCTATTATACATGAGGATAGTGAGCTTTGTTGAATAAATATAGCTTGAAACAAGTAAATAGGAAATGTACCTGTTTCAAAGATTATCTAAATCTCTTTCTATTGTCTATGATATCTTTCATTTTGATGAAAATTTATAAAACTTGCACATGTAATTTAACTTTGATCAGGGTAAATAGAACAAAATTTTCTTCTCTGTATGTGACAGATGAGGAAACATAGGTGTAGGGAGGTTAAACCACGGCTTCTACCACTTTCACTGCTTATCATTGGTAGCTGATATTCGAATCCTGCTCTTATATCTTCCAAATTCATTGCTGTTTTCTACTCTGTTTAGTATCTTCTTGCTTTTTAGCATGAAGCAGAATAGACTTTAGCTGTGTTGGAATCTCATGAGGGTTTAAGGATTGCTTTAGACAAAATAATAATAATGATAATGGCAGCTAACATTTAATGAATGCAAATTACATGGCAGTGGGCATTTTAAATATTTTACATGTATCATTGCATTTGATCCTTGTAAAAACTCTGTGGTGGACATATTAGTATTCCCATTTCATAAATGCCGAGACTGAGAAACAGAAAAGATGGATAACTTATTGAGATCACACAGCTAGTAGATGTGTATCAGAGTATGAACCTAGTTGGCTGTCTGCTCTGCCTGGACTTTAACCTCTTCACTCTACAGTACTACCTGCAGAGGCTGAGACTGGCTTTCCCTGCTCTTTAGCTGATGTGTTCATTGCCCTTAGAGACCTCAGTAATACTGTGAAACATTTGAGTGTCTGCAAAATGCACCAGATGTTAAACTATCCTATATTGGAGCAGTCAAAGCAAAATGGGTGAATCTTAATAGGTCAGTTTTCCTATGTCCTCTTCCTATTCCTGTAGAATGTGGAGTATATGCTGCCTGTTTCTAAAGATGTCAAAGATTGCTTAATAAGTATTTGTAGAGTAAATATAATTGGGATAAAGTGTTACTCCATGGAAGGAGTTGAAGGTGTCAGTCCCTTCTGACTGTCCACACCGATAAACACACATAGCTGGCCTCAAGTTATATCAGTAGTTAGAATACAATTAGGTCAACCTAATAAAGCAAGTTGTGTGCTAAGCTAAAGTTATTCAACCTTTATAAAACATACAGGCATTAAGGTGCCACAAAGTTTTTTTGAAAGCAGATATCAAGATGATTGCAATCACTAGAAATTTCTTCAATCTAAAAACTTGTGAGACTGACCCAAACCATTATGGTAATGATGGTTTCCACAAGCATGAATGAAAAATATAAAAAAGATTTATAGTATTTATAAGGTCTGTGCGATACAGACGGTCCCTGGCATATGACTTTTTTTTTTTTTTTTTACTTTGGTAAAAAAGTGATACCCATTCAGTAGAAGCTGCACTTTGAATTTGGAATTTGAGTCTTTACCTTGGCTAGAAATATGTGGTCAAATCCTCTCTTGTGATGCTGGGCAGCAGCAGTGACCTCAGTTCCTGGTTGCTCTGTCACCATGATGGAAAATAACTAATACTTTTACAGTGTACTGTGTTGCTAAGTTAGGATGTTCTGTAGGCTAGGTAGATTCAATTCACTCATTTTTGATTTATAATATTTTCAACTTATGATTGATTTATCAGGTCATAACACTGTTCAAAAACAAGCAGCATCTGTGTTACGATATTTCCTTAAGTCTAAAGATTCAAAATATTTATTAGTGTATCTCAGGAAAAACTAAGCATAGTCAAAGTTATTAATCAGCCATGCAAAGCTTACAGCTACGATTAAATTTTGTTTCTGAGGAACCATGAAGCCCAATGCTTTTATTAATTAATAGAGCAAAACCCCTAAAGCAATCAAAACTGTTAGCATGAGAATACAGGCAGATTTAGAAGATGGCATTGGGGCACTGAGGCACATCAAACAGGACAGCTCACTTTGGAGATTATGAGCCAAAAACCTAGCATGAAAACTCTGCTTCTCCAGAATTTTCCATGACGTTTTTAATGAGGAAATAAATAATATGAGATTGTATTTAAAAAACAACAAGATGTGAAATGTAGCCTGAAGCATGCATCTAAGGAATGGTTGCTATATCCCATCTCTCTTGGGAAAGGACTTGCGGAAGAATAGTTCCGAGAGCTCTTCACCTTTCTATCTGGTAGCAAAAGGAAAAGAGTCCCTTCAAGGAGAACAGTTCCCCATGGCAGAGCTAGAAACCATGTGAAATTATGTGCTATGACCATGGGCTACTGGCAAATGATTCCTGGCCTGGTATAGTTAGAAACTGGGTTCTTTCTTTCTTTCTCACTTTCTTTCTTTCTTTCCTTCTTTTTAGAGAGAGGGACAGTGACAAAGAGAGAATCAATTTTATTCAGTTTTTCATGTGGCTTTCATTGCTCCTACACTTCATTATGTATGCGGTGCTGGAGTTTTAACTCGTATCCTTGCATATATGGCAAGCACCATAACCGCCTAGCCACTGCTCCAGCCCCTAGGTTCTATTCTTAAGCAAAGACTTCAAACAGCAAAATACCCAACAGACAGTGGAAGTTGCTTCTCTATTTTTATGTAGGGAGCAGTGAGACAGAATGAGAGTTGAATATGGGAGGGAGAGTAGAAGAGATAATAAATTTGTGGAATTACAGTCATTGGCATTCACATACACAGGTGGGTAGGAGGCAAGTTAAGCTTATTGCCTGTGGTATGGGTAACAATGGTGATGGGTCTTAATTGCATAGCACTAAAAGAAAGAGAAAGAAAAATTGCTATTTTTTTCTATTTTCCAAAATTATTCATCATAAGATTATTTGTAACTTCAGAAATTAAGGGAGAAATAACCAAAATTATGAAAGCTTTAAAATAAATTATGACATGTGTATCCAACAGAATTTTATATATTTATTAACACTTTTAACAGATAACTTATAAATTGGGAAAATTCTCATAACCTAATGCTAACCAAAAAAATACAAAATTTGATGTAAAATTATTTTTAATATACAAAGAAAAAAACTGACAATTTTCAAATGTTATCAGATCTCTCTTTTGATACAGGTGGTCTTAATGTTTGCATTACAGTTTTCTATGTTTTTAAGACTATAATCATCAATACATATAATCTTCATATTTAAATTGATAAACTTTATATAAAAAAGAATATGTATGGTAATAATGACAGAGAAATAATAATATCATAAGCATAATTAGAATTTACATTTATACTAAGGAACTAGTAAAAATTAAGTCATCTAAAATAATAGAAATATTCATTTAGTCAGTAAATGATTCTACTATGTGCATTCACTGAAAAGGGCACAAGGATTCAGAAATAAAAGTACTATCCAAGCTCCAGCAGGGGGAACTCAGGACTGAAGGGGAGGCAGAGAGGAAACAGATTTCCAAACAGTGCTCTACAATAAGTGCTCCTCTGGAGGTGGCCCAAAGCACTGCGAGAACACAGTGGAGCAAGAACTAGCCAGCCAGTGGGATGTATACATGGCTTCCAGGAGGAGGTGGCATCAGAGATGAATAAGGATGAAAGAGAAAAATAAATGGGATAAAGGCGTTCAGCTCGAGCTACTACATAAAGACATGGAGCAGAATGAGAATGATACCTATAATGTGAATCTCATTATTCTGAAATTCAAGGGAGTAAAAGAGAAAACCTGAACTAAATCTGTTAGTATGGGGATAGTGAGTCAGGGAAAGATTCAAGCAATACACGGATTCATGGAGGAATTTAGTATGCCTTCTAGATTTCTCTCTTAGACTAACATAGCTAACATAGAAAATAGAGATAAAAGAGCAGATTTGGAGGGAAAGTCGAGGAAATATTCCTTAGGAAGTTCAACAAAATATGACCCTAAAGCACAGTCCTTCATTTATTCTAAAAGTATTCACTTTTATTTATTGTAAAAGTATTCACTGGGCTGTCAGAGACTGTTCTGAGTTCTGAGGATCCACAAGGGAATAAGACACATCTGTCTGGAGACCAATCAGAAACACACAAATAAAATGTCCAGAAGTGCTGAGTACTATAAAGAAAATTAAAACATGCTGTAAGAAAGTGTAATGGTGCTATTTAGATTTGATGTCAAGAAAAATTTCTTGGGCTGGAGCGGTAGCTCAGCAGTTTTGGTGCTTGCTTTGCATGTGCGGGGACATGGGTGTCAGAGCAACAAAGGCCATGTGAAAAACCAGATAAAATTGATTCTCTCTTTAAAAAAAATGAAAGAAAGAAAGAGAAAGAAAGAAAGAAAAGAAGGAAGGAAGGAAGGAAGGAAGGAAGGAAGGAAGGAAGGAAGGAAGGAAGGGAGGGAGGAAGGTAGGTAGGTTTCTTATGCAGTGGAGCAGTAGCTCAGTGGTTCAAGCAGTTGCCTAGCCATGCGCAAAGACCCAGGTTCAAACCCCAGCACCACACACACAATGAAGTGTTGGAGAAACAAAGGCCAGATGAAAAAATAAATAAAATTGATTCTCTTTTTATCTCTCATTCTCTCTTTAAAAAAAGAAAGAAAGAAAGAAAAAGAAAGGTTTCTTACAAGGACTTGGGAAAGATTTGGGCTAGACAGTGATGTAACAATAATAGTATTATGGTTGAAAGCATAGACTGAATCCTTCCTCTGTGCCAAGTGGATTATGTAATGTTATCCACCATACAAGCCTCTAGGGAGTTCCGAATGAGGACAGAAACAAAAGAATTATATGGACTGTGCCTACAGTCATATTCTTGAGTACATATACTTTCTGTCTGTACCAAGCTGGGCCTTGAAAAGAGCCACATGAGGCCTGGTACGAGAAGTAGAAGCCCAGGTAAGGATGTCCCAGGACCACCTCCAAAAACAAGATCTAGTCAGGAGATGAGAATGACCAGTGGTGTGTAACAGCCCTCATGCCCCAGAAAGGACAATACCCATTAGATTTAGCAACCACATGACTTATTGGTGACATTATAAGAACAGTTTCAATGAGGTAGAGAGGGAGCCCAGAGTAAGTGCTGATAAGGAAAGACCTTTCCCCCTGCGTTCCCCCCCAAAAAAGATAGAGGGTAGAGGCAGTGTGCTTTATTATGGTTGCTGTTGTTTGGGTTTTGTTTTGTGTTAAAAGATGAGTCTTGAGGGTTGAACCTAATGGGAGGAGGACATAGAAGAAATAGAAGATATAGCAAATTTCCCATAAGAACAAGAAAGGCTAGAGAGCAGAGTACATGATAGGGACTAGGTCTTGGGCAGGAAGAGCCACACCTCTTCCGTTGTGATAGGCCTGATAGGCCAGAAGGGAGTAAGCAAGAAGGCAGGTAGAGGCAGGGAGCTGCCTGATTTCATTACTCTGGAGCAGTCTTTATCTGCCTGCTGCAGGTGAAGACTCCACCTATGGTTTAGCTTTGAAACAGACCTTGTGGAGAATGAGAGTGGATGCTATCTAAGGACCTGTACAAAAGACTCCAAGTGGCCCTGCGCTTCCTGTTGAGTTTGAAGCACTTGCATTTATGATGTCTTTGTCTGCACAGCTGTGAGATTCCTCCAGCAGAGCTGGGCCCCCAGAAGGCTGGACAGTGCTGTGTGGCACAGGCAGCTCAGGCAGCACCTGTTCCAAGCAGATCACTTCAGTCTTTCATCGACTTCTCTCAGACAGTCCTCAACTCATGAACCAGCCAACAGCCAGAACTAAAATAATTTGAAATGCCAGATCCTACCTTCAAATCAGTCATATAAGAAAAATTCCCAATCTAGGGCATCTGAATGTAAAATACAATTAGAACTAGAAAGTAGTAGGGGCCCAGGTTCTTCAGAGGTAAATGATCACTGAAACAGCTTGAACATTCCTTGTGGTATTCTATTCCTGTGTATATATTGTTAGAATTACTGCCTTTGATTCAATTAGAGATTTCTTTTAAAAGTCAAATATACAGCTTCTCTGGGAATGTAATTATTAAGCATTTTGTTATTATGCTGTATAGCAGCCACTTTAAGAGAACACAAACTTGCAGAGCATTTTGCTATTACTACCGAATGCATACAAAACAGAGGATGTAATCAGAAGGACATTTGGCATGGGTCCAAAAGGCAATCTGGATTAGTTTGTAACTAGCTGCCACAATTTCAAGTCATTTCTGATCCATGCCTTATTGCTTCATAACTGACAACTTCAAAGGCTTACCAGGATGTCACAAGAAAAAGCTCACCATTACTCTCTAGCTCATTCATAAGTTTGTTTCACTAATGGACTCTTTTGAATATTTAAAATAATAAAATAAGATAATAAAGATTATTTTTATCGTCACTCCCCTGCATACTTTCCACCAACAATACGAATTGGTGGAGGAAATATTTACTAACAGAACTGTACAGAGAAATACTTAGCTGTTAATTTCCATTCGAAGACAGTAGTGATTTGCATAATAGAGGACTGAATAATTTTCTTGAATTTTCTAACTTCCCATGGGGCATTTGAACATCATGAATCACATCAAAGTTTGTCATGATTACTTTCTTAAAGCACTTTAGAAACAAATCCTTGGAAATTGCAGGACACTCTTGCCTTATGAACTGAGTTGAAACCCAGGAAAATGATTTGATCATGGCCTCCTGATGTATTTCTTAAAGAGCCAGTACATAATTATAATTAAAAGTTAGAGTTAACTTTTAATTATAATCCTATTTTATGCTTTTGACTAAAGCACCTTAAAATTCTTTTATTTTCATGTTTCACTTCCTCATAATACCTATTTTTTAACTGTGTGTGGATACAAATGCTTTCCCAGTTATGCAACTCTATTTTGTGTAGGTTCTTACAGTTGAACTTTAATATTTAAAAATTATTTTCCTCATTGTTTATGCAATTGAAACAATATTTTTGACACCTTTATCCATTTTAATTTTATTGTAGATTGCAAATTATTTGATTGGTGAAAACAAAAAGATTAACATAATGCAGAAGTACCAGTATAGAACTCCAGAAGGTCAATCTAACAGAAAAGCTCATTTCAAGTTACTCGAATTCAGAAAAAAAACTGAAGAGCTATTATGGCACAAAGTGTGGCATATTTTAATTTTTTCTTACACTTCTAATGGTGGTCTTTTCTGACCACCATTGGATGATGGAAACAGAGCTTTCCAAATGCGCCTCAGGAGATCAATCAGTAAGCAGATGAAAGATGACAATTATCAGGAAATAGAAGGATCTTGGTACAGCCCTGATGTCTGTGTGAAACTGAGAAAGGGGAATTGGAAGCTCCCTGCCTGAATGGGGGCCTGGAAGACTAAGCCGCCAGGTTCGGGAACTGGGGAGAGGGGGAAGCTCGCTTCTGGAAGGAGTGGGGCGCTAGACTGTCGGAGAGGGAAAGGGAAGGGGAGGGAGAGGAGTGTAGTGGAGGAGCGCCCAGCGAAGGGGAGGGGAGGAGAGGGAAAGTGGAAAGGAGTGAGGAGTTGGCGAAGCGCGAGGGTAAGCCTTGCTGGGTGCTCCACTGGCAAGGCATCCCTCTCCGCGCGCGTGGCGGAGCCTCCCAGTGCCCCGGACAGACCCATGTAGCGCCCGCGGCTGGTCCCGGGACCCCAGCGGGAGTGCCGCGTCTGGCCTCTCCAGTTCTGGGTAGTGAGTCGCGCGCCACGCGGGAGTGGCGGTGGTGAGCCCGCCAGTCGTTATGAGGACGGATCTAAAATGACCAGCAAACGGAGAGCTTTCCAAACGCCCCTCAGGAGATCAATCAGTGAGCAGTTACGAGACTCCACGGCCAAAGCCTGGGATCTGCTGTGGAAAAACGTCCGGGAAAGGCGGCTGGCAGGTCTGTGTCCCCGAGACTCCGGGCCCCGCGGGGGCGGGAGGAGGCGCTGGCCGCGTTGCCAGCCCGGGCCCCGCCGTCTAGCCATGCAGGGTGCTCTGGGCACAGGTTTCAGAGCCTGCGGTTGGGCTGAGCAAGCCACGCGCACTACCCTCCCAGAGCCAGCGCTGCACACGCGGGTGGGTGTGGGCTCCGCACCCCGCTTGCGGGCGGACTACCTGGCGGGGTGCTCCACGAGGATGGGAAGGACCGGCAGGGGTCACCTGGACAGCCTTCCAGTGACTGCTTCTCCTGGGATGACCTCTGTGCCTCTACCATCCAATTCCACCCCAGCCCAAAAGACTGACCACTTCAACCTCGCCTTTTCCACGCGCGGTGCATGACCACTAAGTGCCTGAGGGGAGAGTCAGTACAAGGCAAGGGAGTATAGCCAAAGCTCTGGGAGACCAGATGTTTAGGGGTGGAAGGGGAAACACCCTGAGCAAAACAGGTGAACAGTTGTTGGCGCAAGTAACCCGCTGCTCACACCCTTTCGAGGGGTGGATCAGGCTTTCTTCGGTTTGGTGTTTCAAAGAAGGGCCTCCTTGTGGGAATCCATTGCCCTGCGATCTGAGGAAGAGTGGAGGTGATTATTCTGAAGGCGGGGCCCCCTCCTTAGCACCACCCCCAGGATCCCTGCTGTGTCCTCCCTTCTAAGTGTGCTCCTTGTAGCCCCAAGGACAGAGTGAGTGATCTGGTCTCTTCAGAGAGCTCCTTAGGAACTTTAAATCCTGTTTGTCACTGCGTTATACCTGCCCCATAAAGGAAAGTGTCCCAACTCCCCAACACAGTTCCTGGACAGTGTAGAAGGGTTGTGGCCTCCTTTGCTCAAATGTGAGCTGCCTTGCCTTAAGATGCTTCAGGAATTGGGGGACGTGTGATTAGAAAGACCTCTCAGATGACCATGAGCAGAGTCTTTGGACCTCCTTATCTTCTTCAGTGGTATCTCCTGAGATAGACAAGCACATAAGGGAGGAAGAGAGTTCTAGAGAATAAGTTATGAGGCCTGAGCAGGAAAAGATGCCACAGGTGAAGTGGGAGATTTAACCTTCTTTGAGCTTCTCTCCCTTTTCCTGTTTAAATGGTAGGTTTAATAGGTTGTAGGTTGCTAATGTTCTGCTCTTAAACCCATGCGACCACATCTCCCCAACAACTTGATGGAATTCTGGAGCAGATGCCCCACCCCCGCCCCTCTGATTATCACCTTGAGCAGAAGGTCCTTATTAGGCTAAATTAGAAGTAGGCATTAAGGATGATTCCAGCACTCAGTGGGGTGAGCATAAAATGCTCATCTCTTATTTTCTCTCCAACATAGTGGCTTCATTTAGTAAGCACCAAAAAAATAAACAGGTTTTTCAGTGTGTTCCCAGAAATAAGTTGTGGTCACCCAGTAATTTTGACTGTTGATTTTTGAAGACCTCTATATACATTGTAGACCTCAATTAATAACAATTAATAACTTTCCCTGTTATCGTTCCAAATCATTTAATTTATATACTGGAAAATGTTAGAGAAATTTTTGTGTTCTAGTAAACTTTCATTGCTTCATAACTTCTGAATACTTACTCTTTCATAGCTTCTGTTATTTAAGTTTAAGTTTGTTAACTCAGTGGATCCTCAGGAAATAAGTCTTTCTAGGAGGGCTGCCAAGGCTATGTTGGGTTTTTATAGAAGCTGAGACCAAAAATGACTACAGCCCTGTCTTTTTCAAAAGGAGATCTGAGAGGGAAGAGAGTGTGATATAAAATTTAAAACTATTAATACTGTCCAGGAAGGTCACATATTCACATGAATTTTAAACATTACATTTAAGGATATGGTGGGGAAAAGTTTTGATCCTGGGAAATAAACTATTTAAAATAATAAATATATAGAAATTAAGATAATAAATATATAGAGATTAATTAATGTGTTTTCAGAATGGTAAGTATAAGAGCTCTCTCAGAGAAGTGCAATTATTTTTTAAAATAGCAGTATGAGGTTTTAAAATGTTTAATCAAAATATTAATATCTGCTTACCCATAATCTGCTTACCACTCTGCTAACAGTGGATGCCAGCAGGTTATTCAGCTGGGACCAAACAATCCTCTGTGAAGCAGACTTCAACCTCTGCTTCTCTAAGCAAGCTGGGATGCTTGCCACAAAACCAAGCCAACTCCATGAAGGAGCTTTTAGATGCAAATTGATTTTCTTGGGTTTTCTTGCTAAGGTAGCTAAAATATGGAATTTTGGCCATGAGACATTGAAATACTTAAGTTAATAATGTTGGCTTCAATTCTAGGTGAAAGTGTTCTTCATTTGTGAAAGTGTTCTTAAATGGTTCAGTTTGCAGTATCAGAATAGCCAACTATATGAATATGTTCCCCAGAGAGCATCTGTCTGCCAACAGATGATATGAGGCTATTATTTTTTGTTTTTTGGTTTACCTTTTTCTATCAGATAAATTTTGTGCTGACTCTTCTTGCCTGAAATTTTTTCTTATTACATGTAGTCAATGGAATATCATTCTGAGTTCTTTATAACAAACTTGTGTTTGTTGTCCAGAGAATTCTGAAGGCATTTGATTCTCCTTTTTGCTTTTATATGTCTCAAGGAACAAACTCTTTATTCTACCTCAGTCTTAACAGCTCTTCATTGAAAAGTTGTCTTATTAACTAAACAAAGTACAACTGTATGCAAAAAGAAATAAAACTGTTTAAGCATATTGAAGCGTATGGATTTCTGTGTTGTAGGACCATATTCAGGAAGTAGGGGAGTATGTATAGTTGGAGAAGCATTTCTTAACTCTAGTCACAATGACACAAACATGAAACCAGTGAAAGGATAAGAAGAGAATGATGTTTAAATATGTTCATTTCATTGCAGAATTATACAAGGGAATTATTGTTAAAGCACTGATATTGGGGCTTTCAATTCTGTGGTAGTTGCTAAATTTCCATTAGGTTGTGGTGTTTTTGCCAATGCATGCTTTTAAATTTCCCAAGATTCTAATCCTCATGGGGTAAGCAAGAGTTTTTCTCATCTGTCATCTCAACATTCATTATTGCATTAGTGGTGGTAATTGTTGTTTATTTCCAAATGACAAAGTTGGTTAGTATTCAAAGCAGGATTCAAATTCAGTTCATCAGAAGTCAAAGTCCATCTGTGCCCATTTCCTGTTATACCACAGTGCCTCCTCCCTAGGCTTTGTGGGGACATGGACCCCCAACTCCTTTCTAAGGCTCTCTGTTATGTGTAGTTAGATGAAAAGTGAATAACAAAAGAACTGGAAAAATGATTTTCTTCCCTTTGAAGTGACAAAAATAACTCTATGCACTTCAAATAGCTTGTCTCCAAGTCATCCCATTGGGCTGGTTAGTATATGAACTTATAGAGGTTTTAAACAAATAAATAGCCATGCATATAACTTGTTGGGACCCTTATGTGATTCACTCCACCCATACCAGAGAAAGGGCTACAAATATGAGAGGCTATTGTAAACCCTAAGTGAACAGCAGGTTTCTTCCAGGTGGATGAGTGACAGGTTCTTTCCACTTCCCCAGTTCTGTAATCTTCCACTGCTGGTGATAATTCTTAACTTACAAAGCATTATTAAATGCTTTAGGCAGAAAGATACCCTTTAGTTTTTGGTGTCTATAAGCCATTTGAGCTATTTGTCAAATGCTAAATTCTAAGAAAATCCAAATGACATTTCTAAAGCTTTCTGCTCCTTTATTTAAAATCTCTGTTCTTTTTAATGGAAATTTCACCCATATGTTTGATTCCTTTATACTCACATAACAATATTTAGGTAGCTTTTTAACTAATTGATGTCCAAGTCTTTTGATCCCTTTTGTAGTCTCATTTTAAATCATTTTTCTGAGCCACAGGAAGTTATATTGCTGCCAAGAATATACTGACTTAAGACACTGAAAAGTTTGAGTTTCATTAGAAACATTAATTCCACCAAATTTCAGTGGGTTCTCATCATGTTAAAACTGGTTCATTCATTCTCAAAGTCAACAGTAGCATCCTGTGATGTGATGTAAACACAAGATTGGAACTTTAATGTGGAGCAAGATCAAGAATAAAACACAGGCCATTAAAAAGTTCCTTATTAAAATCTAAATGTGTTCCATCATATCAAAAGTATAGACTGATGCTATCTGATCCTTTCTGTATATCTCATATCCTTTTTATTATCAGATTAATGTGAAGAACAGGCCCTCCTACTCTGTCACGGTTTTATTGATGTTGCTGCTGCTACTTGTAAAACCCATCTCTTGATGGGCCTATGTTGAGATGTGATTTATATTAACAATGACCAAAAAAATCTAAGTCAAGTAAATACGCAGTTAAAACCAGAGAAGGAGAGCACATCACTTAGGTCAGGGTTCTCAACCTTCTCTGCAGAGTCATCTGAAGTCTTTCAGAGGAACAATGCCCAGTCCCTTTCCCAGAGACTCTGATTTAGTTCAGGTGAGGCCTGGGTGGGTATCAGGATTTTTTAACACTCTGAAGAAGGTTCCTCTCTTTAGTTAGGATTAAGAACCCAGATTTGCATTTAAATATGACATGATAACTCAAAGAAGTCTTGGAATCAATGTTATTCAAGCTGAGCATCCTTAATTTGAAAATTCCAGATCCGAAATGGTCCAAAATCTGAAAGTTTTTGAAGTCCCACATGATGCCACAAGTGAAAAACTCCATACCTGACCTCATATGATGGAATTGCAGTCTAAACACACGTGCACAGGGCAGTTTCTTTAGCATCCTCAAGGGTAAAAAAAACAAGAAAACTTATTTCCATGCATGAAGTTATTTAAAACATTATATAAAATTATTTTTAGGCCATGGTATAGGGTATATATGAAGCATAAATGAATTTGGCTTTTAGACTTGTTTCCTATCCCCAATATATCTCTTTATGTATATGCAAATATTCCAAAATCTGAAAAAAATCTGAAAACCAAAAGACTTCTGGTCCCAAGATTTTTGGATAAAGGATACTCAACCTGTATTCTAAGCTCCTAAAAAATTTTTTGAGAAAATAAATGAGATCAGTGTAAGCTTGTCCTATTACAGGGAAAGTGGGTGGGGGTATGATCAATAGAATCTGGAGAATAATGAAAAAGGAGTCCCTGGGAGGAGATGATGTCAGACACGTTGACAGGATCCTGTTATTAGATTATGTTGGGCCTTGTTGCCAGTGAAAGAAGTTTGAATTTAGTACTAAAACGACTTTGTGAAGTGACAAGACATGAATGAATTACTATCAGCAATGGTCCAGATGAGACATAAACAGTTGACATTAACTAGGGTGATAGTAATGGAAATGAAGAGAAAGGGAAACATTTAGAATGTCTCAGAAGTAGATATAGCAATGCCAACAGATTGGTTGCTGGAGGCAAGGGAGAGGAATGCCTGGGTTTGGATATAAGCCACTGGGGGAGAGTTGCTGTTGGCTGAGATGGGAACAGCTGGCAGCTACATGGAGAGAGGAGGTGACAAGAGTTCTCTGTTGGCCATGTTAACTATGGAATGCCTTATAGACATTCAAATGTAAAAGTTAAACAATAAGATGTACAGGTAGAGCACTGGAAGGAAAATAAGAAGCCAGAAGAATAACTCTGGGAAGCATACAAACTACTCTATAAAAATCTCGAAAACCTTAGGGGCTACCTAGGAAGAGAGTATAAATAAGGGGAGGAGGCCAAAGACCAAGTTCAAGGCATTCTTTTTTTTTTTGGAGCACAGCCCTTGGACATAACCATACATATGCATGTGCTAAATTCCTGGAAGTATTTAGAAAGATAGCTGCATTTTTCTAGCAAAATAGTAGTATTATTTTGAATAATCTTTGGTAATAGATTTACTTGTTTGGTACTGGAACTGTTGATGAATAATAATCATGAAAATACATGTTTCACTAATAACAAATGCCTTTTTAATTTAAAAGCTATATTGCAAATAAAAATTAAAATTTTAAGGGCTGGAGCAGTGGCTCAGCATTTGGAGCACTTGTCTGTCATGCACGAGGACCCAGGTTCAAACCCTAGCACCACATATACAACTAAGTGTTGGAGAAACAAAGGCTGAGTGAAAAAATAAAATTGATTCTATCTTTCTCTCTTTCATTCTCTCCCTCTCTCAAAAAAATTTTTTTAAAGATAACAGTAAGAAAAACTTAAGGTCATCCCCCTCCACATGCCCTCATGAAAGAGAAAAATATAGTTAATTAAATAAAAGTGATCTTAACATGAATACTTTTCTGATTACTGTTAACTTGTTGGGTTTATGAATAATAGGATAAAATCTTATTGGGCAGATGTACTTCTCTAAGTCATGATAGAAATAGTACGATCAAGCAAAGCTTAGCTATTAAGAAAAGTTATATGTGTTGGTTTATCCAATATTGCATCCAGCTACTGATTCATCAAATATTGTGCCCATAAAAAAAGTTGATTGATGTGATTTTTTTCAGAGAAAATTAGTCAACATCTTAATTCTTTTTTGTATTTGTAATAGAAGAAACTTAATTTTTTTTGCTTTTGTCAGGAGAGTAACCTAAACTTGATCGTACCTATCTGCAACTTGCTGGGTAATACTTGGATGTAACACCCTTTCCTCCTAGAACCGAAACAAGAAGACTGTGTTAGTTGTTGGTAGTAGTTCTAAATAAGAGACACAAGCCTAGCTATTTGGCTGAAATTTCTGAAGACTACTATTTGAAATGATTTTTTTTTTTGCATGTATGTGTGTGAATCACCAACTTGATCATTTAGCCACAGAGCACATGCTTAATAAATTTAATATCTAACTCTCTTTTGTGCTTTTTAAATTTTATATTGAATAAAATAGCTTATAAAGAAAAATTTGCCTGTAGTCATTGTAGTATTATCCAATAGTATATTTCTATTCTGCCCTTTTGCTAGATTAGTGATATTGCAAAATGAAAACAAATGTGGTTTGAAAAGTATTACAACATTCCTGGGCTTTTTTTCAGAGTCCTTGAACATTTAGAACTAAAACAGTCAAGTTGAAGGACAAATATTTTTGTCATGTTTGTAGTTAGTCAATAAGTATTTATTGAGCCATGAAATGGCATCGTTTTCAAAGCTTGTTGGGACAGTTGTGCAGGATATTAATTCCGTACTGTGGTTGTATCCTGGCAAAGCACATAAATTTCATTATGCTGCTCAAATCGCTTAACTGGTCTATCTGACCAGAAATAGAGCAAGCTTCCATAAATTGCAAAAGGACAGTATAGAATGTGCCATGACTACACAATATTGTATTTGCAAATCTGCTGTGTCAAACCATTTTACATTCTCAGGCAAAACACTTCTTTAGTAGTACTTTTATCCAAAATAAAAGCTACAGAATATTATAGTTCTGTTGTTTTGTATAATAGAACATATATTTTATATATATCTTTTATCATGCTGTATGGTATTTGTTGAATATGTCTTTCTTATTCCTATGTAGAAAATTAATTGAAGAGACAATTATGCAACTCCATAAAAATTGATACATTTACTAGCAATGATATTAAATTAGAGTCTTATCTTTTCTCCATTCAGATAAAATGGAAATATTTTCAGGTTCCTTGAAGGATTTCTGAAAGTGTTTTCAATTGATGATTAGAATAACAACCTAAAGTTCACATGTATTAATATCTAGAAAATGTAGAAAGTATAAATTATACTAATCAATCATTTCATGGGAATATATGGAGTTGTCACAATGACATCACAGAGATAGCAGACAGTGCTTCCCCACTTGCCTGACATTGAGTTGTATTCCTCACACAGCTCTTCAAAACAATGAAGGTTTATATCTTTCCTAGCTACTAGGAGTTGTCTGCATGGTCTTGAAATACATCACATTCTTCTTTTAGTGGCAAGAGAACACTTCATAAGTAATAAACATAAAGGGGGAGAAATTGTTAGAATGAAAATAAGTCAAAAGAAGCTTTTGCATATTTCAATTAGTGTCTTTCAGGCTGTTTTAATTCTTTCCAGAAAGTAAAAGAGAGAGACTTTTGCACTGTTTGAGTTCTAGCTCATAAATCTAAATCAAAGCAATAAGGACATGAAAAAAAAAACTGTACTGTTAACTCTTTAGAGTAACATCATATGGTGGAAAAGGAATTGAAATTATTTGTGATATCATACCTATAAAATCACAGATATATAATGGGGGTTGACATCAGTAAAATTAGCTTTATTCAGTTATAACTGTGATAGAAACATTTGTCACAGTTATAGCTACAGTACTAGGAGCATAGTGTCCTCAGTTCATGTTCTTTAACTCTTGATTCATATAACCACATAGTGGAGAGTGGGATTCGTGGTGTTGGGACACAAAGGAAGATCACCGCAGGCATGGCATCATCATCTGGTGGTTAAGAGCAACAACTAGAGCCAAGAACACATGGGTTTGAATCCTTCCTCTACCACTTCAATAGCAGACTTGCAAACAAGATAATTAATTCCAATGTTCTTCATTTAAAAAGGGGGATAAACATAGTACTTGCCTCATAAGATAGTTATGAATGATTAAATTAGTTAATATTTTTAAAACATTTAGTACTACATCAATACACACAAACACACACACACAGAGAGGGGGCGGGTAGGGGAGAGAATCAGAGGCATGTGTTTTTGGTTAAGGAAAAAAATTTAACACTAATCTTAAGCCACCACCTCCTTCATTTCTGGATTTTTATCTGCCTTGTTTGAGTATCTTTGGAACCCATTTCTGATCTCATGTCCAGGGACTTCAAATTGGCAAAACATTTGCCTCATTCTCCTTATTCTGACTTAGATTAAAAAATAAACTGGCTAAATGTATTGTTAGCATGGTTGGCAGCATCTTGCATAGATCCATTAGTGTTATAGAATGAATCATTCATTATGTTAACATTTTGTCCTTCTGAAAGATAATCAATTATGGTTTGTTCATCAAAATCACTATCAGCTTTAAAGTTATGCAACTAAGGGGCTGGAGCGGTGGCTCAGCAGTTATGGCACTTGCCTGGCATGCGCAAGTATGTGAGTTCAAACCCCAGCACCACATAAATAGAAAAGTCTCGGAGCAACAAAGGTCACACGAAAAACTAAATAAAATTGTTTCTCTCCTTCCCTCTCTTTCTCTCTCATTGTCCCTCTGTCTTAAAAAAAAAAAAGTTACACAACTAAGGATTCATTTGCATGCCCTTGGACTAAATGGAATGTGTTGATGACCTAATTAAAATGGAAGATGCTAGAGGAAGATAATCTCTAAGGTCCCATTTTGCTTTAAAAATCAATGAATCTATTAAACTAGACTGTGGATCTAAGAGAAACTTGGTGTCTAAGTCTTTTAGTTTCCCCTCTTGGATTTTATAAGATGTTCTGATAGATGAGAAAGAGGGCAGAAGCCCGGAAGTATAACCCAGGAAATCCACCAGTGTCACTCCCTATGTGGCTTTGGTCACCTACCCTATGTCAACAGCAACTCCTTACCAACTGGTACCATCTATGACTAGAACTACATCTGATAGAATTGGAGAAAGTGCAAAAAACGGACAAGCTAGGAATCTAGGGCCTACAAACACCCGCTAAAACTTCAATAGTTCCTCCACCAGAGTCAGGCAGGGCAGATGAACTTCAGAAGCCTATTATCTGTGCAGTCATCAGCCCTGATCAGAAGTATCTACTCCTTGGTTTAATGTTTTGCTGTTAATCTCTTGAAATTATTAAGAATTATTGGCCAGAATACACATTTCTATTTTGCATGGAACCCTGCAAATAGAGCCAGTCCTGCACTTAGGGGAAGCCAACTCCTTGTAGAATCATATATTGCTTTGTGATTCACTTTGTGTTACCTCGGTAAGATATGAGCAAGATGCAGAACTTTTGGATGTTATATCTGGAAGGGACCTTAGAAGGCTTCCCTTGAGCATCTGCAGTCCACAATTTACATCCTCTATGTGTCTTGCTCTCAGAGAAGGTGAACTTCTAAGAGGGAAAGTGTGTTTGTTTTATTTTATTGCTTATTGATTCTGACAGCATCATTATGAAGCAAGGTATTAACATTACACCTGATGTTTGCAGAGTTATAATAATTATAATTTATTTATTATATTCATTGAGGCAAATATTTTAATTAGTTTTTTTAAAAAGTATTATGTCATTTAGGTATAATAGGAAATTAGAACAGTGTACAATTCTTGGTATGCTAGAATGGTTTTGAAAGCTTCTTAATTAAGTTTTTTCTTAATTACATATTTATAATGTCCTTAATACATTAATTCATCAAAATTATTTCATTAAAACTATTTCCCATGCAGGTTTCACCTATGGTACTTACTCAGAAAAGGAAATTAGGAGGCATAGGAGTAAAGCCTAGTATTTATCACGAGGAATTTTCAAGTTATGTCTGTTGCATTTTATTTTGTCATTAGGCCCATCTGTCTCTGGAAATAACACTAAAACTGATTGTGTCTAGTCTTACAAAGTTACAGAGATTAAATCCTCTTCTCCTAACAGCATCTATATATAGAACTCTCACTTGGCAGTTAAAAAAAAAGTACATATTTCCAGGCTGTAGAAAAACAAAGAGTGCATACATTTTCATTTGCTTTCAGGTTAGGTCCTCCAAGAGTATATTTGAATAGTTCTGAATACTCACGTAAATAAATAGGCAGATTCTAGTCAGTCAATTGTAGCCCATTTTGAAATAAAGTTGATCTGCCTGGCAACAGCCCTGCATCCAGGTAGACACAGGTGGTAGTCCATGAAGAAAATCAAGTGAGAGTAGCTTGGTAAGCCAGTTGTTATCTAATTCTAAACAAGAAAAGTGTGAGATGTGTAAGCAACTTTATCAAAGAGTCCTGACAAGTTTTACTTTCCAGATAAATGTTGAATTTGTAGTAGTAAATTAATCCTTAGTAGCTCAGTCCTCAGTATTCAGAAGTTCAAACTATAGGATCACTCTGAAAAGGTGTCCTGAATGAATACTTAAATGCAATACTTTAGATAAATAAATGGCTGTATTTTCCCCTAGGCTTCAAGTTCTTTATTGTGACATGCCAACTTGCCCTAACAGTAGCTGGGTACAGGAGGTGCCCAGCGAGTACATATTGAGTGAATAAGTGTTATGGTTTGGATATGATGAGCTCCCCCAAAGCTCCCACATTAATGCAGGAGATGAAATTACTTGATTATAAGTCATTATCTAATTGGTAGATTAATCCATATTTGAATGGATTACTGAGTTATAAATAACTAGGCAGGTAGAGCAATACTAGAGGAGGTGAATCACTGCTGATTTGCCTTAGGGGTGTATACACACACACACACACACATATCTTTCCTGGCTACTGAGGGTGAGCAGCTTTCCTCCACCATGCCCTTCCATCATAATGTTCTGCCTCACTTGGGCCCAGAGCAATGAAAATAGTTGACTAGCCAACTGACCATGGACTGAACTTCTGAAACCATGAGCCAAAATAACCTTTTTCTCCTCTAATTTGTTCTGGTGACCAAAACCTGACGAATACAGTGAGCTGATAATATACTATTAGTAATTGCCAGCACTGAGCCCTTTTACATGCCAGGAATTATGCTAAGCACTTTACTGATTTTGTTATTTGATGTCCAGGCTTCTCAGTGGGAACCACTGAAGAGTCACTGTTCACATATATAACACCTTGCTGTGATGTAGAAAAGGCTTTTGTTCCATGCTGTTTAATTGATAAATGATCCTCCCCTTAGAAAATGCAGCTCATGGATGTGTGTCTCAATAAGTGTACCAAGTGTATCATAGGATAAATTTCAACTTTCATAGCCCCACCTAGATACTCACCATATGGAGGGCACAGCCTGCACATGGTGAAAGTCTAAGGGGGCTTTGAGTACTGCTGCTGTCCCCATATTATGGTTGAAGAAGCCAAGGTTTAGAGAAGTTAAATGACTTGTTCAAGGTATATACTTTTGAAATCTAGGTAGGTTTCTGAGAGCAGAATGATTCTCTTGACTTGTAACATTTGTGAGATCCAGAGGGCTCCAAGACATAAGCCTTAATCATAGTACAACATTGAGGAAGGTGTAACATTTCATGAGTGTCACAGGGTCACACAGAACCTGTTTCAGAACCCAGCCCAAATACTGACTCAAGGTAACCATAGGGTATAACAGGGTATTCTGGCATCCCATCTTGGTAATAATCATGGTGATTAGTGATGATTCTGAATATTTGTGTAGCACTTTAAAGCTGTGTTTGGTAACTAATATAGTATAGCAGTGGCTTAAAATCAATAGGTTCTCACAAAAGCCCTTTCTTTGAAGGAGGCAAGGAAGATGCCACAATCACTATTGCATTAATGAGACAAAGGAGGATAAGAAAAATTAGGTGATTCCAGAGAGTCTCATGGCCAGCACATGGCAGAAGGGATCTGAATCCAGACTCCTACTCCAGACTTGTCACTTTCCTGCTGCCCAGTGTGAGCTCAGCTCTTTCTAGATCAGTTACTTACTGTTAACTGAACCCATGACTCCCAAACTTGAGGATGCATCAGTACTGTCAATAAAGCTTTGTAAACTTCAGATCCTTGGAGTCCTCATTAGACCTATTGTGTGTGGTAAGGGAAGGAGGTTATATGTATTTTTTAAACAAACTTTCCAAGTGATTTGGTTGTTTGTTTGTAGACTGCCCAGTATTCTCCTCTCACCAAAGATTAGGAATGGATCTAAATTCTCATGACTATCCCAGGTTCCTTGTCTTATGCTATTTTCCAGCATATTTTTCTCTCATATCTACCTAGATCCTACCCATTTTTCAAGGACCAGTTCAAGTTCCTCACTGTTTCATTGCCAATGCCATTCTGGTGATCCCACTTCCACTTCATGGGGGTCTCCCTTTCCATGTCTGAGTGCTCTTTGAGAGGTAAGATCATAGAAGGCCCAGCTCCAATGAGGGTTTGCTCTGTCTGGCATTTCCATAGGCCATCCTTCCAGACTCCAAGGTTGTGATCATTGTCCCATTTTAAAGATGCAGGAACTTGACTGAGGCCTGCAGTCTGCACTGATGGTAAAGTGCAGAGCTAGGGTCTCTGGCTTCTCATCTGATTTTCACTGTACTGTGTGTTTCAGTCTGGTCTTTATCTTTATTGCAAGATTTCTTGCAATAGAGAAACTTTGTCTTACATTTTAGAAACCTTTCACCTCCTTTATATAATCACATGGTAAAATAAACCACATGTTGAAGAAGTAGAAGAGTGTCTTCCCATACTTCTTTTGTGACTTTCTTCCTAGCCTGATTCAAAAAGGCACACTGATATTGGGAGAGAAATCATATTTATTTATTCAACCTCTTTAATATTACAAGAGAATTCCAGCCAACATTCTGTCCTCTTTTTTCTTTGCATTCAATGAACCATAAAATGTTAGGGCTCATAGAAGATTTATAAATTATCTTGTCCCAGCCATTCCTTTTAGAAGAGCTGATTGAACCTCAGAAATGTTACATTAACTTGTTCCAGGTCACATATCTCATGCATAATAAATTTGAGATTAGAGCCTAACTCTAAGTCACACCTAGTGACTCTTGGGATTATACATGAAAATGTACTTGGCCACTCATTCATAGCAAAGAGCCTATTTCTGAAATTAGTCTACTAGTGACATTTTTTTTTTTTTGGTACTGGAGATTTAATCCAGGCACACTTAATTACTAAGCCACATCACTATCCATTCTATATTTTTCATTTTGAGCCAGTATCTCACACAGTTGCTTAAGGCCTTGCTAAGTTGAGGCTAGCTTTGAACTTGTGATCCTCCTACCTCAGCCTTCTGAGTCACTGGGATTACAGGTATGTGCCACTGCACTCAGCAGAGTGCAGATTTTCTGAGGGGAAGGAGGGTACTGTTTTACTGTTAGGAGCAAAGCCTTTTCATTGAGCTTAAGTTTAATAAATGTTTGTTGGTAACCTGACTTACTGACTCAGTGGCTGATTAAAGAGAGGACTCTCTGTCTAAAGGATATTAAAGGCATCTGCTTGCTCCCTCCTAAGTGCTGAGTTTACCTTTGATGGCGCTAAACCCTGCCTGCTCTGCCATGATCCCACCCCTAGGTGTTTGGCCTGTCAGTGTTGTGGTTTTATATAACATAATTTTTTCCTATATTCCAATTTCCTTCTAAAGTGCAACGGGAAATTTTCATTTATAACTAAAGGTAACAAACTCTGCTATTATAACATGTTAGGGTGGGAAAACTGGATGAAGCATAGTTGAAATTTAAACATTTATTTTATCATCTATAAAAAATTCCCTTGTACCATTATAATACTACAGAAAATAATGGAGTTATTTGAAAAATTCTGCAAATTACACCTTAATTTTCATGGATACTCCAAGATTCTTATTCACTTGATTTACTCAACAAATATTTATTGAGAATCTACTATGCCAAACATCATTCCAGCTACTAAAGATTCAGTGGTGAATACAACAGACAAAAATCAGTGCTTCTATTCAAATGGTAGAGACAGATAATAATAAATAAATGCATTATTATAAATGTTAAAATGCCATATTATAAAGAAAAACAAAAAAAGAAGGAATGGAAAAGAGGGGTGATATTTTGTATTTGATGGTCAGAGAAGGTGTCTTAGCAGTTTGGGTTGTTATAACAGAACCATAGACTGAGCAGCTTACACCACAAATATTTATTTCTCATAGTTCTGGAAATTAGAAGTCCAAGTCATAATGCCAGCATGTTTGGGTTCTGGTGAGGGTCCTTTTCCACAATGTTGTCTTCTACTGTTTTGTTTTCTTTGTTTGTTTGGTACCAGGGAGTGAACCTAGGAGCAATTAACCACTGAGCCATATCCCTTTCCCTTTTTATTAAAAAAAATTTTTTTTGAGACAGGGTCTTGCTAAGTTGCTTAGGGACTTGCTAAGTTGCTAAAACTGTCTTTGAACTTGTGATCCTTCTGCCTCAGCCTCCCAAGCTGCTGGGATTTTAGCCATGTGTCGCAGTGCTTTGCTTCTTCTACTGGTTTTATCCTTATATGGTAGAAGGAGGGTGAGAGAGCAAGTTCTCTTTTATAAGACTCTAATCACATTTATGAGTTATGTGCCCTCACAATCTCAATATGTTGGGGTTTGGAATTTCAACATTTAAACTCGAAGAATCACAAACACGCAAGCATTTGTAGGAGGGCTAGCTGGGGAAGTGGCACTAAAGTCAAAATCTGGGGGAAAGAGTGTTCCAGGCAGAAGAAATAGGGTGGCATTAGTCGTGAAGCAGGAGCCTATGGATGAGGACTGAAGGAGGTGAGTGGGGCTGGAATGCAGTCAAAGAGAGGGCCAGAGTGACAAAACATGGGATGGACAGATAGCCAGGCCCTCTAAAGTCTTATGTCTGGGAAGGAGTCTGGGTATGATGCTTGGGTATGATTCACTGAGAACAATGTGGGATTTATGATGCCACAGGTGGAAGAAAAGGCAATAAGGCCAGGATTAGAAGCAATGAGATCTTTTAGAGGCTTCCCAGAAAGATCAAACTTTGTTCATGTCTCAGTTACACAAAAACTATTCTGTTATTAGTCAAATAAGGTCCATCACTTAATTAAAAGAAGGAAAAAATAATTTCTGACTCTCAGACTTATATACAATTGGGGGAAATTTTGTTTACTCATTCATTAAAGCATTTATTAAATGGGATTAATAGAACAATATATCTCACAGATGTATTCAGGTGAAAATTTTGTCCTGATATTTGTACTAAAATATAAACATTAAGTGAATGTTACATGCCAGATTATGCTGTGCTCTGCATTAGAATAAGAGGATGAAAAAGACACCAAGTCTAATCCATAAAGAAATTATGGGCAAGTACAGAACTAAAAGAATGTACAAGTTTTGGAGGTAGGTCAGAGGATGGAGTGGCTTCACAGAGGAGTGGACCTCTAAGTTGGACCTTAAAGGAGAGATGATCAAAAGAGAGGGAAGAACAGAGCACATGCAAAGAAGCAGGCAGAAAGCAGCATCAGGAATTACTCAATATTGCTGAGACCTCAGATAAAAATAGGAGAGTAGGTGAAGACAGAAGAGATGGACAGAGCCAAACAATGAGCTTTCAGATCTTGTCTTTTGCTGATATATTAAACAGTCTGTAAATTCTCCTGTAGTATAAGATTATAGATGATCTTCAGCTTCACAATTTTTTGACTTTATGATGATGCAAAAGTGATATTCATTCAGTAAAATTTGTACTCTGAAATTCGTATTGCTCTTTTCCAGAGCTAGTGATATGTGGTCCCATCCTCTTCAGATGCTGGGCAGCAGCAGCCAGCTGCACCTCCCAGTTGGCCACATAATCATGAGAGCATACCACGAATGCTCTACAATGTACAGTGTTGCCAGTGGTTTTTTTTTTTTTGATATTGTGCTTTGTGTTTTCCCATCCCAACATGTCTCCAAAATGCCCATCTGTGTGTGTATGTGAAATAGTCAATGCTTTATTATGAAACAGGGTTTGTGTTAGATGATAGTGCCCAACTGTAGGCTAATGTGTTATGAGGACATTTAAAGAAACAGGCTAAGTGGTGATATTCATCAGGTTAGATGTATTATGTACATTTCCACATGCGATATTTTCAACTTGCAATAGGTTTATTGGGATGTAACTCCATGATCCCACTATGGTGGGATCAAGGAGTATGTGTATATAAATATGTGAAACCATTTTTTTCTTCATTATAAGCATCACCAGCATGTATTAATTTGTGTGCCCATTCTTTCTAAATTAATTTCTTTCTAAAGTAATTTCTTTTTTTTAATTTTTTATTTTTGAACAACCTTACAAGATTTTAACAAAATAATATAAAATGTGTATAAAATGTGAATATATTCTGGATATTGCAATTATCCCCAGGAGTGCCCCCCATTACCCTCCCTTATCCCTCCCTTCCCCTTCCCATTATAACTCTAAAAAAGTATTAGATTGTAAAGCATTACATCTTATCTGGAT